>JANHZU010004218.1:39588-50239 GCA_032468055.1 Acrochordus granulatus
GGTGGGAGACACTCTTCGTCTGGCTCCTCTGATGAGACCTGTCCAGTATGGTTGAACCTCTGACAGAGGTCTCATCTTCTTCAGAGCACACAAGCCCCCCCAACCACGGCAAGGTGGTGCCTCACTGGGTGGGAGCCTGCAATAGTCAAATGTAAATTTATTCAAGGATGAGGACTCACTCAAAGTAAGCCATTCTCATCTTTTGCTGCTTGCTGCTGAACACTGTATTGTTGAGTGAGTACTCTTTTTATGGGGTTGATAGTAAACATGGAGGCAACATAATCTGAGTCTATTTGGAAAAGCAATTGGGATTTGTCTGAGTAAGATATTTATCCTTCAAAAGACAAGGTGAGAGAATGGTGTGTGAGCAAAATCTGGAGAGATCAATTCTTCTTAACCTCTGAGCTATCAATCCTTACTCCATCTTCACAAGTTTCAAAAAGTATAAAGCCCTCATAACTAAAATGGAAATAACAAATCCACTGAATGAGATTGAATGTGCTGGAAAAGGTGGCGAGGATAACATGTTAATCGCTGGCATATTTTTTCCTTATTATTACTGAATGAGTTAGTGACTGTCTAAATGAATAAATTCCTAATAATGTATAGCCTGCCTAGAATCATGTAAAAGTGAGATGGGCAGCTATATAAATCGAATTAATTAATTAATTAATTAATTAATGAAGCCAGCAAACACAAGGAAGCAATATGCATGTATCAAAAGTACAGTAGGGATTCCCAGTTTTGGGGGCTAGTAGATGCTTTCACAAATGTTATAGATGCTTTCACCGAATGGTGGCTATAAAGGGCATGATTAATCACAAAAGTACATTTACCATATAGCAAATTGGTAAGATTGCCCTCTGCCATCCGCTATACCCAGCTTGTTCTGATAATGTTCTGTATTATATCAGCTTACTTGGTCCTCTTCCTTCTTTGAAATAAAGCCCAGGTTGCAGCTAGCAACCTAAGACCACCTTAGAAGTAAATAAAATTTTAAAGCTTGTACAGATAGTCCTTGACTTACAACCTTCCATTTAGCAATTGTTTGAAATTACATAATTGAAAAAAGCAACTTACAATCAGTTGTCACATATATGACCATTGCAGCATCCCCACAGTCACATGATCAAAATTTGGGTGCTTTGCAATCCAGATGTATTTACAATGGTTGCAGTGTCCCAGGGTTACATAATCACCATTTGCAACCTTCCCATTTGGCCTCCAATAAGCATTGTCAATGGAGGAAGCTGGACCATATGATTTGCTAAATAACTGCAGTGAATCATTCGACAACTGTGGCAAAAATATCATAAAATCTGGTGCAGCACTTAATAACTGCCTTGCTTAGCAATGGAAATTCTAGTCCCAGCTGTGATTATAAGTTGAGGACTATATGTACTTTATAGCATGTTCATTTCGCAATTAATTTCCAAATCAACATAACCTATTTGTCCGATGTGGTGGAAAGTGCCGTATCTATCATTGTGCAAATTCCTTGGCTGCTCCTACTTCCCACTCCTTGGCTGCTCCTACTTCCCAGTTTGCAAACAATCCAAGGGAATTTTCTTCTCTTGGGGTGTATTAAAGGCCTTGGAAGTCAGAGAAGCTGTAGACCATTGGAAACTACATTATGTCATGAAAAAAACAACATTTACATGTAAGCCTTTGCTATTTTACAACGAAATAAATGCAAGCACATTTGCATATAGAATATTTGCATATGGAGCTCCACTATGAGAAGGTTCTCAAGATTCTTGCTTCCTTTGAGAATAATTTCAAAAGCAAATTCCTTTCAGTACATTGAATGAAAACTGTTGGAATAAATTCACAAAAAGCTTTTTCTGCACACCACTATGTAAGCCTCTGCCCAGAAACAGAATAGACAATTTCAAGAGGCCATATCTTATGCAGATTAAGTAAACCAGGATTTGCTGTATTATAGATGATCTGCAATCAGTTCTCTAATTTTTTTTTTTTTTTGGTGCATGTACAAGATGTCTTATAGGCAAATTCCTAAGTATCAGATGTAATTCAACAGAACTTAATGTGTTCAAGAAAATATTTTTGCTTCCCCAAAATGCAATGGAATCCATGGAAGGGGATCATTTCTAATGATAAAGAGCATTTCAAATTTTATAGGTCAACCCAGAAGCTGGCATTCAAATCATATCACATTCAAATTGCATCCAGCAATCAACTTCATGTAACAGAAAATCTAATGACTGATGAATGAAATGCAAATAGGATTACACAGAGAGAGAGAGAGAGCATGGTAACAAGGCAATTATTTCTTCAGGTTTGCATTTTTAAGATGAGTTGCTTGGTTTATTTGTTCACATTTTTATAGACCCTGATGAGAGGTTGTTATCAATGGATTTTAGATGTGCTATTTAAAACAAACTATGGATTTACAACTTATATTAATGTTATTAACAGCAGTTAAAAGTTACATTGAGCATTACTGGAAAACAGTAGTTATATAGATTGGTTTGACCCAGAAATTGGCTTTTATCTTATTTTTCAGGCCTTCAGTATCAGGATTTTTTGTTTTAGATTCACTTTCAAGGGACTGAAGAGACCTGGACTCAAATTTTTGGACATCTGAATGAGATTTGTTTTTATTTCAAATAAGTATGTTAATACTATGGGAAACATAACACATCTATCTGGAGATCATCAAGAAAGAGATAAAACTGGAAAATCAATTGAGGTATCTTCAGGGCAGGAGCATCCATAGGAAGAGAGCCAAAATAATTAAGATGCTCACTATAAATGAAGTCCTGTCCATTTTCTACATCCATTGCATAGCCAACATTTGAGTTTTTGGACGCATATACAGATATACTCCCTGGCAGATATCTTTATATAAAGCCCAGAATGGGCCTAAGAAAATATTTATTGTGAGGACCTCAATGCTCTCTCAGCTTTTCTTGCAGACATTTCATTATCAAACTAGGGAACATCATGAGTGCACTGATGATTTTACCTAATTTGGTAATGAAGTATCTGCAGGAAAACAAGCTCAGAGAGCATCAAGAACCCCACAGTTAATCCTTATCTACAAATATTATTTTCTATCAAGACCGCATATGGGCATCAAACACTTCAGAAAGCACACAAATGGGAGAAAATATTTATTCATCATGTATTTATTGCTCCAATTTATATGCCCCTGAATTCTTCAAGACTCTTGAAGCAGTTTGTTGTTGTTGTTCAGTCACGCAGTCGTGTCCGACTCTTCGTGACCCTATGGACTGCATTACGCCAAGCCCCCATGTCTTGCACTGCCTCCCGGAGTCTTCCCAAGCCCACACCCATCACACTGACTATGCTATCCATCCACCTCATCCTCTTCCGTACCCTTTTCCTCTTCCTTTCAACACTTAACAACATACCTAGGAAAACAAACATTTTAATTTGGTTTTTAAAAAGGCTAGAATTGTCCTCAACCATAATTCCTTTAGAGAAGACCCTCCTTTTTTTATCCCTCAGTTCTAGCTGCCACTGAAGATCTTATTGCAAGGGGAAGACAACTTAGCAAAATGTGTTTCTTGGGGTATTTGAACTGCACCATTTTGTTCTAAAATGGCCACCAGTATTTTGAATTGGAAGTGAAAAGGAATAGGGAATCTGTGTCGCAAATTGGTGTGATATGATTCCATCTTTTGCAACACTTGAGTTCTGCTGTATATAACATTTTTTAAAAAAACATAACACACAATGATGCAAGTGCTGTCTAACCATTTTAATTCTATTTATAAACTGCCCTAATCAATTTTACTTAAAATGCACCTTCACCTGCCTGTCGCCCAACCACGATAAAAAGATAACAATCAAAAACCGAACAGCAGTTAACATTAAACAAAAGCAATAAGATCAATATTCAAAGTGATATATTTATAGTCTCAGACCTCTCACAGTTATAAAATTTAAATATATCTACTATCTAATTTTGCTAATAACATTTATAGCAAAAGAACCCGGTTGCCATTCTCAGTTTTTTTTTATAACCACTTCTAACAGTCAGCTGTTATGAGATAAATACCTTTTAAAACCTTCTTAAATGTATGTAGAGAGATGTGGAAACAGAGTAGTTATGGGAGAAGAGAATTACATAATCAGGGAGTCAGTTCCTAAAAAAAATGCAAGCAATTTGAGGCAACATGTAAAAAGGAAATCAAAGAAAACCTCTATCCTATTGATTGTTGCATAAACTGGATCATGCCAAACAGGTGTTGGGGAACAGCTAACCACAGGTTAATAATAAATATTAGCAGCAAGAGCTTAAATTGACCTCTGGCCCTACTTGGGAGCCATTAACACCAGTTGAGATTCTGAGACATTATTATTCCTTGTGAAAATCCAATACAAGTTCAATGTATTAGAGTATTATTTCTAAAATTATTTCTACTATATCCATTCCTTGGATACAGTAGACATACCTGAGGCCATTTTGGTGCAATTATTCAAAGCTACATATTCAAAAGTGAAAAGTAATAAGCTTTGACACGTTTCATAGTAAAAAAAAAGTAACATCTGTGTTGTCCATTTTTTATTTTTAAAGCTTTAGTTATTGCTGTAGTCATAATGGAAACTTTATCATCCCTCATTCCTTGAGAAGGACAGGAGGTGACCCAGCAGGACCTTTATCTCACCAAAAATTATTGACTCTTCAAATTTGTTTCGTATTTCACAAAGCGGTATGTAAATCTGATGCCAGATTTTGATATCGCAGGCTATACAACCAAACCTTGCCACAACTCTCATTTCATTATATGACAGGGAAGCAGTGGCCATATTCACAAGAAAGGAAAATGTGAACTACGTTGTTAGCTTTCCCATCAATAGCTGGGAAATTTGCATTGTGGCACGTTTCAAGTTTGGAATTAAAGGTAGCAAGAGAGATGCCTCCTTCTGTGATTCTCTGCATATCCATGCTGCTGTCATTATCAGCCTGAGGGAAAAAAAGCCCATAGGATTTAGATATAGAGATTTAAACCCCAGGTTGTTTTAGGATACTGTATTTTATCTGGAATCTAACCTAGCTTACTATGGAATTAATCTCAGTTATGTTATTCTTTGCTTTTAGCATTCAGGACCAAGACAAGAGATTGCAAGCACTGTGGAATGCCCTTGAGAAGTTGCCTAAAGCCAGCTACAATAATCTAAGGCAGGTGTATGCAAGCTGAAGAAAATGTCTTTATATTGATTTAATTTATCATGGAGGCAAGTATTCCACCCCAAAAGACAATCCCTTTATATTACTGGACATGGAATAAGAGAAGAAGAAACTCTGAGGAGAGTCACCATAGCCAATCCAGAGGTTTGCAGAACTTTATTGTATCTGCTGTCCCCTTTTTTTAATTTATTCATTTATTCTTCCACCACTTCCCTTTTTCTAGTCTCATAGCAGAATTTCTCTTTCTTGACCAAGGAAAAATTAAACATTGCTTAAAATCAATACACAAGAATAGACAAATACCGTACAGTAATCCAAACATCTGCCTCATGTTTTAGATATGCATTTGTCTCACTTGGTTTGTCCTACAAACACAGGCTAGGGTTTTCAGGGTAGTTCCAGAGGTGATCTGATCTCTTTTGTCCTCCAATAAAGAACTAACTTCTCCCTCTCTTCTCCCTCATTATCAACTAGACCTGTTTCTTGAAATGCAGTGGTGGGGGAGGAGTGCAAGTACAACAGGGAGCTTCAAAGAGAAGCTTGCAGTGGCTGTAAAAATTGCTATGTCTCAAGTGTCTTTACTGCATTCTTTTGACTAAAGTCTCTTTATTCATTTGTTTGACAGGCCTTCTGATTCAACAAATTGGTTAACTTAATTATACAAGTATTTAAATATTACTTTACTTCTAAGGACTCAGAAGTTCATAGTACAAAATCATAAGCATTAAACAAATCCCATAGAATGGATTCTAACAAAAGTTCTAATGGCAGTCCATGTCCTGCCAAAAGCTTGATGAAAGAAAGTGACCTTATAGTTTTTTGAAAGCAAGGTGCTCCATATTATGAGGGGTGCCGGCAAGGAAGCGTCTCTGGGCTTCCAATCTTTTCATCTCAAAAACAGTGGGAATACTCGGCTGACCCAGGCAAGCTGAAATGGGACAGGGAGGAGGGTCATGTGAATACATGGAGCTAAAACATATAAGGCTTTATAGGTTAAAGCCAATAGTTTAAATTGGACTTGGAAAGCCTATCAGCAGCCAGTACAAAATGGACTCTATTTTATTTATCTTTCTAGCAGCCTGATTGCTGCCTTCTGCCCTTCTTATATCTTCCAGATTATTTTAAAGGGTAGCCCCATATAAATGTGCCGTAGCAACCAAACTTCAAAGAAGATGAAGGTATCAGTCACTCTTATGAGGGCATGCTGGGCTAATTAGCTTGCCACAGATGCACAAGCCAAAACCGGGCAAAGCATACACCACTACCCATGCCCCAGATGGCCACAGCCTCCACCTGTGGCACAGATCCAGGTGGACTGTAAACTTTCTCCTTTAGGCAGAGTTGAATCCTATACAAATCAGCCCCAGAACCAGGATCAAACCTACACCTACAAAAAGCAACTGTCTATTGCAGGAATTTAATTTCAGTTAGTTTTGACCTATTATGCCCTCACAGTCTGCAGGCATCTAGTCAAAATCACCACTTTGGTGTAGGGTGGCAATATCCATATGGATTTCATCAACCCAAACACTCAGATGATCTCCCTCAGCAGTTTCAGGTAAATCGCATGAATGAAGTACTGTCTATCATTGGAAGAACCAAGGGATCAACTTGTTTCCCCCTATGCACTCTGGGAGGATGTGGAGCAGCTGATGATGTAATGATTTGTGCATTCTGCAGAGGTTGGATTTTATAACCACAGGTCCCTTCCAACCCTATAATTCTAAATGAAAAGGTCCCTTCCAACCCTATAATTCTAGATGAACAGGAAGTATAGCTCATTCTATCTCTGCTTAGGATTGTTTTAATGATAAACTGTGATAGAAAATATATTTAAAAATCAATATGGTAGTTTTTGCAGAGACAAAGATTATGAGTCCTGCATTGTTCTTGGATCATATACAAATATTGAAGATGTACAACATACTACTCCTGATATTGAATGAGATATCTAGCAATTGGCATCCACAAATAATAAATATATTTGCCATTGTTGTTTGTTAGTGGTTCACACCTAGGGGTTATATGTCTATGCTGAACTCCATTTTGAATCTTGTAGAGTCTGCAGAATTCTTTGGTAGTCTTATTTCCCACATGTGGTTTCCACTAAATCCCTTTAGTTTTGTTTTCAATCGCCACAATTAGCACAACCAGCATGGTGCTGATCATCCTTCTGTTTTTATCAATATTCTTTCTTTTTAATTTTTTTTAAACTTCTCAGTTCTTCATCTTTAGAGCTGTTCATCAGGACACCTTATTCTGCCTTGACAGACATTCAGCCATATGGCTGTAAGAAATTGTTCTGCTAATGCCAGCAAACTTTCATCCTTAGATGCATGAAATATATATTTTTTGCCCTTCTAAAATTACTCACTAGATACTTGTAAGCACTACACTGTTTTTACTAAATGGACTCATCACAATTCTTTTTCTCCTTTATGAACCATGTTAAGACCAGTAAAATCTACAAGTATTGTAGCTTTCTCCTCTACACCATATGATATATATTTCATGGTAGTTTCCTCATCTTTTCAAGAGATCAATTAAACTGATTGAACAGAATAATTGAATCAATTGAATTCTCTGATGTCAAGAGGATGTTCAGCTCATTAGTGGCATTGAAGAAATCAGCCATTAAGGATTCAAGATATAGGCAAGCAGACCATTACATGTATTGATTTTATGCTCCATTCCCTTCTCAAATTCTGCTGCCTAATGATATATTTGAGTAATCCTGTAACAGACATCATTTGCAAACATCACTCTCTCATCTTCAGGACATTTTACTCTTCCAAGGTCCTGTGTAATTTAGCCCTTTCCCAAATAACAGTCTTCCTCTTAATTAACTAGGTCAACATTTGTCTCAGATTTTTGTCCAGTACCATTAAATCTTAGGATCCACTTTATCCATCCCATTGTGTTTGTCTCTCTAAATTTGATTATTATACCTTTTCAATTCAAAATCTCCTTCAACATTACTCAGATTGGAAACCAAATCTTCAGCTCTCCTTCAAAAAGTCTCCAGTAATACAGGGAATAGATAGGCGGAATGGCACCTATTTGATTTTGAGATTCAACCATTTTTTAGAGGACAAATTTACCAAGATGCTATTATTTCATCAGACTTAATTCCAGTACTTCCTTTTATCTGTGGAGAAGGTATCCCTATTCCTATTGTATATACTAGAGGATAAGAAGCGTCATCCAAGTTTTTCCAACAGAGGAAATATATTTTATTAAGCAGAATACTAAGTGAACTCATCATGACTTTCCAGTTTCCAATAACAGACATAACAATTATGTGTTTTATTTTATTCTTTTGTTTTCATGTTGTTTACTTAGCATACTATGAGTACACTTCCAAATTCAATATTTAGTCTAAATTATATAAGAAGAAAAATTTGAAACAAATAATTGACAAAAGTAAGAACAAAAATACTACAAGGGTTAAGTATGGAAGCTGCAGGCAGAACACAACACTTCAAAAAACAATTCACAAGCAGCTGCAAATTCATTAATTTTCTAATATGGAGGACAACTAAATCCCCTTTGTACCTTGTATCCATAGTTAATAAAAAGTATACTTAGATTGGGAAACTAATAAGTTACTATCATCCAAAACACCCCTTAGAGCTAGTCCAGTCAGTAGTCCAAAACCGTGAGTAAATACCCATGTCCCAGGATAATGTTGCAAAAACCAATCAAAGTTGATCACCAGGACTAAAAGTTTATTACTGCAAGCTTTCAGGCTCACGCTAGAGCCCATCATCAGGGAACTTCTCTTTCTTTAAAACACCCGCACTGAGCTGTTCTACCCTTGTCATTTAAATAGCTCCTTAGTTGTTAAATAAGTTGTTAATTGGTTTTAGTTGTTAATAAACTTAACTTAAAACAATTTAACAACTAAAAGCAATTAAATTATTTAACAACTAAGAAGCTATTTAAATGGGAGGGGTAGAGTGACTCAGTGTGATTTGGAGAGAAATTCCTTGGTAATTGGCTCTAGTGCAAGCCCAAAAGCTTGCCTCTCCCTTGCCTTTACTTTACAGAAAACAAGGAAGGATCCCTTATGAGATGCCTTCTCCATCTCCATCCCTCCTTTGGACTTAGGATGAATTTTGAGGTATATTGAGGGACATTGAGGGAGATAAGCAGACTTCCAGGTGGATAAATCAAAAATTTCATCATTGCCTGGGGTTACACTTTCTTGCTGAAAAGACATCCATCAGCCACATTCAAATGTAAATGCTATGTTTCAAGCAGCATTTGACTCGGTTTTAAGGTGCACACTAAAGGCAATTTTGAGTAACTTGATGCTTGACAGATGTTTGCTCCTTCTGATATATAAGCAACGTGAAAAGATGGGGTTACGTATGAATAAAATCTCTCCAGTCCATCAACATCCATATCCTAAAATTAGAAGAAACAAGAATTAAATTTCTATTATATCTGGATGATGCAGTTGTTCAATCGCTAACTCGTGTCCAACTCTTTCCAGCACTATGGACTGCAGCACGCAAGGCCTCCCTGTCTTCCACTGTCTCCCAGAGACTGCTCAAATTCATATTCATTGCATCGATGATGCTATCTAACCATCTCGCCCTCTGCTGTCCCCTTCTCCTTTTGTCTTCAGTCTTTCCCAGCATCACAGTCTTTTCCAGTGAGTCCTTTATTTGCATTATGTGGCCAAAGTATTTAAGCTTCAGTTTCAGTATTTGTCCTTCCAATGAACAATCAGGTTGATTTCCTTTAGGATTGACTGTTGGATCTCCTTACAGACCAAGAGTCTTCTCCAGCGCTACAATCTGAAGGCATCAATTCTTTGGTGCTCAGCCTTCCCTAGGTCCCACTCTTACATCCATACATTTCTCCTGGGAAAACCGAAACTTTGACTATACGGACCTTTGTTAGCAAGATGATGTCTCTGCTTATGATGTCTAGGTTTGCCATAGCTTTCCTTCCAAAAACTAAACATTTTTTACTTTCATAGCTGCAATCACCGTCTGCAGTAATCTTGAAGCCCAAGAAAATAAAATCTGTCACTGCTTCTATTTCTTCCCCTTCTATTTGCCAGGAAGTGATAGGACCAATTCACATGATCTTAGTTTTTTTTAATGTTGAATTTCAAGCCAGCTTTTGCACTCTCCTCTTTCACCCTCATCAAGAAGTTCTTTAGTTCCTTTTCACTTTCTGCCATTAGAGTGGTATCGTCTGCATATGTGAGGCTGTTGATATTTCTCCCGGCAATCTTAATTCTGGCTTATGATTCATCCAACCTGATATAATGTACTCTGCATATGCATAATTTTGCAAGATGTATACTGCTTATAAGTTAAATAAGCAGGGTGACAATACACAGTTTGTACTTCTTTCCCAATTTTAAACCAATCTATCGTTCCATGTCCAGTTCTAACTGTTGCTTCTTGACCAGCATACAAGTTTCTCAGGAGACAGGTAAGGTGGTCTGGT
>JANHZU010004218.1:105568-118666 GCA_032468055.1 Acrochordus granulatus
TATCAGCACCAAAGGTTGGTATGATTCTGCTGTTTCATGAAGAGCTGCAGGGTAGTTCAGAAGCTGGATTCTGGTACTACTATTCTCCTGCCCAGGGATGCTGTATGATATCTTGCTCGCTGGAAAGTACCACAGGAAATGCCTTCTAAAGTGAGTGGTGACATGGAGGCCTGCAAAGACCCATTGTTTGCCTTGCAGAGAGAAGGTGACCTGCTCAGTAACCAGTCATTCCTTCCCTTGCTATTGCAGGAGCTCTGAGCACGTTTAATATCCACCTCAGAACAGGAGATCCGCCCAATGGACAGCCCCTTTGTGGAGCTGCGGTTCAGGCTGTTGTTTGTCCTGCTTCCAGGGAAAACATTTAGAGTTCCATTGGAGAAAGATGCTTGAGAGGAGGCGATAGATGATGTCATGATAGCATGCTTGGGAGACTCACTGTGTCGCTTGGGGTCCTTTCGCAAAAATCTGAAGATCGCCAATTTTCCCTCCGATTGTTTCTCAGGCTCTGGCTCCTTCTCCCCAAGCCAGGGCATGTGTTTTTGTTCTGCATCTCCCCGAGCCTTGGGAATAATGCTGGAGGAGGCCAGGTTTGAACCCATGCTCAAGGTCCCATTGATGTTAGCTTTGGTCTTGGGTTCCTCATCTTTTATTGGAGGTACTGTACTGAGGGAAAGCACCAGTTTTTTGGGTGTCCGTGGCTGCTCGTCTATTTCCTCCTTTGGCTTCCCTGCCCGTTTCAGAGTGTGTGAATTTTCCATGGCAGTAGCTGCTTTTCTACTGGTTTCAGATGTACCTATGCTTGTTAGAGCATGACTGGGCTTAGCTTTGGTGACCGTAAGCTCATTGTCTTCCCCTTCCTTAGTTATGAGAGAGACAATGGACTCATTTGTGAACCAAGGTCTACGTCCAGACTCCAGATAATCTACAAGCTCCCTGGAGGGCTCTGCTGGCCATTCTTTGGAAGTGAAGGACCAGCGCAAGGGAAGAGTCTTGGGAATGCCCAGCTTGGCCTTATTGGAAGAAGCTTTCAGGCTCACACTTCTGCCCTGCACACCCCGAACCAAGGGACGAGACTCAAATCCTCCTAGAAGAGAATACAGATAATAATGGCAGTGATTCTCAGGAGTTCTATGGAAATCAAGTATGCTTTTGAAAGATGAATTTAAGCTGATTTTAAAAAAGCATTGATCTTGCCAAGACATTTATTTCTGTGCTTAAGAAAGCATCATAAACCCCAAAATGGTAAATTTCAGATTTTAGTTCAAGTTGGATAATCCCCTCTTTTTCTCAAATCCATTTTTTTCCATTCTTTACCCATCTTTATTTTTACTTCTCACATGCTATTTTCCTAGCATAGTAGCAAAGGAGATGTGTCCCATCTGCCTGTTGCTATTCCAAGAGCACAAAAACAGAAAAGAAGATGAGAAGGACTGATAGAAAGAAGTACAAATTTGCTGATTTGGGATCATTTATTTGATCTATGTTCATCCAAAGTGATTCAAGAAGGCAATGGAGACAGAGCTTTCCCATTACCCAGAAGCATATTAAGGGCAGCCCTGAAAATTATTATTTCTTTCCTTATTTTAAATGTATTAGAGACAATTATCCCATAGACCAAAAACCTGCTATGTCTGAGAATTATTTTTCTGTGCATGAGGGGAGCTAGTGAGGGGTGCACCGAGAGAGCTGGGTTACTAGAATTAGAACTGTATTGTTTTCTGGGCAGGATGATGCCCACAACTCTAGACTTTAGGAAGGGAAGTAGCCCAGATTTGGAACCTTGAAACACAAAGAGAAGAAGGTTGTCCAATGAGCTACGAGTTTGGTTCATGTATGGCTTGGAAAGCAAGTATAATAAGGGAGATAAGATACCTTTCTCCTGGCTGGTGCTGGCACTGATGAGGGTGGGTGAGTGAGATGATTTTGGCAGAGATGGACAGGTTGTTGAGCTCCAGGATACTAGGCTCTCTGGTTTGTTGCTTCGACTGAGCTGTGCCAGCCAATGTTCAGAAATGGAAGAGCTGGTAGATCCTACAAGGAAAATACATGAAAGCATTGTGGAGAGTGTATTTTTCTTTGCATTGTATGCTATATTGAAAGGGATGGGGAGAAGTAATTCAATTTGACTGTATGTGTACATATCCTACAATTTATTAAAGAGAATAATTTAATATTCATTCATGAATTCAATTTCTATAGCCATCCAGCTCAATCAATGACTCTGGGCAGCTTACAGTTAAAAGTATACTATTAATAAAAACATTTTAAAACAATAACATTTAAAAATCTAAAATAAATATACATAGCAAATATACATAGCAGCTGAAATACTTGGCCAATATCTGTATATCAGACAATATATATGTACTGCCAATATATATATCAGACAAATACAAACGCTTTGCAAACAATTCCTTTGGATCAAATATGGCCCAGATTTGTTTCAGGATGAGCCTTAGGATTAAAAATGTCTTTAAAAGACATGTTGGTAATATTTAGCATGTCTAGATATGCCTCAATATCATCAATACATGACAGAATTTCATCATCAATGCACAGGAAATAGGTGGACTGTTGGGTAGGCTAAGTAATCCTTGCAAACCTCTGCTTCCTGCAGACCAGCTTGGAACTACATTCCGTCTCTGATAGAAGAGGATGTAGGCACCACGTGTGCTGATGTCCTCTTCCAAGACTGGTTCCACGGTGCTGTCATCATAGCTATACCAGTGACCATCCAATGTGTTGCAACAATACGCTGGGACAGAGGGAAGACCACATTAGCTGAGACATTGGAAAGTGAACTGAGCTTCCAAAATTCTCAAACTGGGCAGCCCTGGGAAATTCACAATCTCACCAGTGTGTTGAATTCCTACTTCTACGCTTGTAGAGAGGGAAGAAAGTCATAAGGAAGCATTGCTAGAAAGTAGCAATCTTGTTCTGTAAAGGTTAATGTGATTAAAACAAGATTTGGAAATTCTCGTTCCTATTGTACCTACAGGTATGCTCAATGTTTGGAATGTGAGCTGTTTTGAATTGGAAACACTTCATATATGGTTCAGAACAGTTTTATAACATTTGAAAGAAACCGATCTGCATTTCAGACAGGCTGTTTTGATAACTTTGGAAGTGTGCTGAGTTTGAAACAGAGCTGATTCAAGGGAAAAGGCTTTTTAAAATGATAGAAACAGCCTGTCTCAAATGCAGAACAAACTCAAAAAAAGTTTGAGTTGGACTGTTTTGCATATCACTACTGTCCTATACAAGCATATTTCTTGCTAAGTACAGTATTTAGCAACATTTCTTAAAAAACTGTGAAATTAAACTGCAGAATTGAAAAAAGGCTCCTGAGACCTTGAACGTGCTAAATAGTTCTCTGTTCCTTCCATCCATTCACAGAAACAGAATATGGGGAAAGCATCAATATGCAAACTTCCACAATTTTCTTAATGACTGATCTTACAGAATTATTCATTTCTTCATGCAGAACTCAGAAGACCTTCCCCTTTATGGCACAGAATACAGACATGCTTGTAAAAAACAACGTTTAGGTCAAGTGTAGGGGTAGCACCTCAGGACATGCAGTGTTAACCGCAGTTCATTACTTCCAGTACAAGTTGGTATTCTCAATCTAGCACTGTCTACTTACTGAAAACTCACCCGTATAATGTCCACCGTGCAGGCTCCCATGATGATTGCAGACAGCATACAGGTCATAGAGGAAATCGCACTGGGCATCTTCTGGCATGGACTGCTTCCAGGAGCCCCACTTGCTACCACAGCTGCGCTTGGCCACATGGGGAGCCATATCAAGCCCTCGCAGGGGAAAGTGCACAAGAGTGGAGAGCTTGTGGCGCTGTTCCCCAACCTGCCGGAAGCGTTTCAAGTGAATGATGAGGATATCAGGAAGTGTCCACAGGCTGAGTTTGACCACGCCCTGTTGAAGTACCTGGCAGTGTGGACAACGCCAGGCATCATCAGGAGCCAGCTGCAAAGAAAGACACAATACAACAACACAAGAGCCTGGACCTGAATGCTGGGCACGGATGACCCAGATGATAGGAACAGTCTATTTCCACCTCTTCCAGAACCCCATTAGGTATACTGGCACTGAACAGAGAAGGAGCCAAGCAGATGGACATTCCCATTCCCCCTCAGAAACATGTTGCTTTGTGACACAGACAGTCCTGTTCTAGTAATCTCCATAATGACAGGTTGGTCCTGCCATGCTTTGCCCTCATCCAGGGATACCTGCTCCTCCTTAGTGTAGAGCTGGAAGCATTCATTCAGGGTACAGCTATGCTGCTGTTGATGAAGCTGCTGCTTCAGTCGCACACTTTCTGCATCTTCAACAACTTCTTCCTGGATGTTGCCAAACAAGCTGCAAAAATGCAGAGAGACAGGTCAGAAACAGTCCAGTCTTGGCAGTGACTGCATTACATGCCAGTGTTCAGTTTCATTTAAAGTAGACACATATCAGAACAAGTCCTGTGCTGATTCTCCAAAATTCCAATTAAAGTTACACTAACTTGTTAATATTCAGGTGGTTGGAAAAAAAAAACATTGTGGGAATGTCCATGAAACTCCAGTCCCAAATACCCAAGCAGGAAACTGTAGTTTCTTAACACAGATGACTACTCCATGAAGGAGAATTTCAGTTTGTGTCTCTTCTGATATGTTAGAAGTTTTTGCAAATGTCAAAGAATATGATGAGACTCCAATACAGTCAGTGAACTTTCATCTCCCATCCTTTGGAAGTCAAGTTTTTGTTGTTTTTCAAGGATACCACCTTCGAATCCTAAACGTATTCTCGTTGCACAACTGTCATTTCGAGGTTGTCAGCTGAACAATTTGAACAGCTCCCTAAGAGTCACTAAGGATAATCTACATGCAGAGGAGGGCTCTCTTAGTGCAGCCTGCCTAAGCCTCAACCTCAAAGTTGCTGCCAATATCCAGCAGTAAGGTTAGCTCTGAAACTCAGGAGCATTTCTGAGTGTCTTTTTTAAAAATGTACCATTTTAGTATTATTTTTGGGTTAAATTTCAAAGGAACGTTGGTCATATTTACCATTCATTAAAATAAGGTTTTAATCCTAATCCTAGCCTTATTTTCCTTTGGCTCCAATACTTCTTGGACTGTAGTCCTACAATGCTACACAAAGCCAAGTGTGTCCTTGGCTTAAAATCTCTGCTCTAAACCAAGTCATGCAAAGGGGATATAGTGTTAAAATTGTTAATGGACTGTATGGTGAATTCTGATTCAGTAAATGTTCAGGTGCACAGAGAATGAGACATTACAAGAGAGCATGACTGCTGCCTTTTTGTTCATACTTATGCATTTGATTTCTATCCTGGGTTTCAATTTAGAGGAATCTTGAATGTTCATGTCCTTTCTTCCCTTCAGAAAGTCTTTTTAGATCTCTTCAGGGGCAGGAGATTTCTTTTGGTGAGCTGTCAAGCCATTGCAATGGAAATGTCTACAGTAGCATTTTCTTCAGACACCCTGTGTCCTGCTTACACCCTTCCTCCATAGTTCTGCATGTGGAGGAGGAAATTATTTACATGAACAAACAAAGAGAAAGAGGAATCCCCAATCCAGGCTAAAGTATACTACAGAAATGAGTTTTCTTCTGTTTCCGCCATTTTGTGTGAGCATAACTTAATTTATGGACAGTTTTGATGGAGACACCTGTTAAAATAACCACTGGAAACAAGGAACCACCATTAGTAGCAGATGAGAAAGTGAGGTCTTTAGCAAGTGTGCCAGTGGACCATGTACACTGGATCTACTAAGCTGCTAATGTGGAATACCAATTTTAATTATACTGTTGTTTTCCTGCTTCCTGTTTTATATTATCTTGAAATGAAATTATAAATGGAGGCAACATAAAAAGAAACTAGTAAGACATTTTACATAGATTAGCATATTACAGATATGCTGTGGGGGGCAACAGGGGTAAAATACGCTAGGTTAAGTACTGGGTATACATTTTGTATAATAACATCCCCCAACTTGGCATCTTCCAGGTAAATGGAATAAAATTTCCCAAAATATTTTCTATCTCTCTTTCTGCATGACACACATATATCTGAAATAAGAAACAATCATGACCCTCTCTTTTAAGCTGCAGTGAAAGTCCTTTTGGAAGCCCATCTCTGCCTTTTATGTATAGCAGTGAAATCCAACGACTCTCTTATCATTTACAAATGGATTTGCAACACAAACTCACCATTCTTTGGTGGTCAGTTCCCATTCAACTATCAGCTTCACATGAATAGGACCACCAGGACCCACAAATTGCAGTGCTCTGAAGGAAAAAAAAAAGATGTTAGATATATATGGGGGGATGATGGTAGTAGTAACGTAGGTTCTTGAAGAGTATCCTGGAGTGATATGATTCAAGTAAATGTTTAATTAAGCATTGACATTTCATAAGATGTGAAAAAATTGTGGGTCAGGAAATACAATCTTAGTATAATCTGGATGTGAAGTCTCTCAGATATGGTATCTGAGAGATACACATATTCCAGGCTTATGCATGGCTTTTATGGCTCCCATTAGACCAACAAGCCAGGAAACTGTACAGGTTTTTTTCCCCTCACTTCTATAATTTTAGGGATTCTTCTTAACAAAAAAAAGTATATGGTTCTCACTAAATGACTTCTCATTCAGCGATTGTTCAAAGTTATGATGGACCCCCAAAAGCTACTTATGAGCCACTTCTGGAGTTCTAATGGCAATACGCATGACCGCATTTTGGGCGCTTAGTAACTGGCTCACCTTTACAGCTGGTTGCACTGTTCCATGGTCATGTGACTGCAATTTATATTTGTTTGTTTTTTGCCAGTTTCCAGCTTTTTCAGCTGGTTTCTGGAAAAAAAAATGCCCATAGGAATGAATGGATTTGCTTAATAACAGCTGTGTTTGCTTAACATCCTTCAGATGCACTTAATGACTGCTGGGTTTGCCGAATGACCACCACAAAAAAGTTGTAAAATCAGGTTGGTCACATGGGTACCTCGACTTATGACTGTCATGACTTCCAATGGAAATTCTGAGCTCCATTATTCCGAGTTGCCAGCAGGGGGCAGACTCTTCTCACAGAAGAGCCAATTCATTTTTAATCATCATTGTAAAAATCCTCCACATGCAATTGGGTTGCATATGCACTAGTTAGAGAAATCAGAAAGAAGGGACTCAGATGGTGCCCCACATGCTGGTCCTTTCCTCGCATCCTGAATGTAAAATGAAATGGTCTTTAATACTTTTTTTCTCAATACAATAAAATTACAAAGAGCCAGTTGGGTGTAGTGACAAATATATTAGGACTATACACGTGCTATCTGGCTATTCTTCTTATTAGGAAGAGTAAGGTAACTGTACTGGGAAGCAGCTGCTGAGACAGGTGCAGGCAGTGCAATATTGGCAGATGACTTTGCCTGTATCCATTAAGCTAGCTACTGCCTTTGGGTGCATGGACAATGTTAACCCATCACTAGTGCTGAGAATCAAACAGGCAGAGCAGTCAAATATGGAAAGAAACCTCCTGTGGTTTGTCTTGGGCAGTAATATTCTTTAATCTCAATAACATGTGGCAATAAGAAGCTGCTTACTGAGGAAGAACCTATGAGAGAGAAGAAGAGCGCCCTTACTGCCACAGACCCCCAAATTTGGAGTGACACTAAGAGCCTAGTGGACCCTTGTGTCTGTATCTTTTTAATTCTCTGTGATATCAGGATTTCCCAACTGATCATCTACCGTAGTTTTCCTTAGCCTGGTGTCTTTCCAGTATGAAGGACTATTACTCCCACCATCTCTGGAAAGTATCACACCAAGTTGGGGGATGCCAGCTGACTACTTCTAGAATCTCACTAGAATCAGTAGGCCCTTGAATCCAATGCCTTTTGGTCCCAAAATAGCCTCCAGGCATCCAACAAGCACACTGTCAACATCAACTTAGTCAGGGTTCAAGATGTAAAGTTGAGTATCAATGCACTGATGAAATTCAGCCCTATCTTACCACAAAAAGGGACTGAGAGAGTTCTGTGGTACCCTTTAAGCTCAGTCATCATTCTCTTCCTATAGAATAGTATCCCCTGACATTCAAACTGGCTTCAAGAAATCAATGAAAACTTGGCTGTTTCATCATTTTATGGGTTCAGTTTTATTATTTTATATTATTCCTTATTATAACACGATTTGTTTTAAATTTTATTTTCTGAGTTACGTATTGGAGTGTAATACAGTGCTCAGAGTCTGCTTATGGGAATAGCCTATAAACCTTGCAAACAAACAAATATATGGGAAGAAAAGGGTTGTAGGAAGAGCATGCAGCAATACAGGTTCAGAGAGTGTAGCTATCTATTTAGAGCAGCCACAGAATCCCAACAAAATACACATCTTATTTAAGCAAGTGCCAAGAACTGCTGTATGTGTGCAATACACAATGCTTCAAATTACTTTTTTCCCCTTTCCCCACATAGCCCTAGTTTACAATGTTCTAGCATATTTAGTCAGTCAATCAGATCACCCAACTCTAAAGATCTCAGGGCAACTTAGCATATGCAAAAATTACAGACAGCATCACCCAGAAGGAATATATTTGTATATGAGACAGGAAGGGTATGAATTATTGGAAGGAGATTAATACAAATGTATGCTACAATACTTTCTGAAAGAGATTCCCTAATGATCCTCATCTCTTATTTTTGTCAGAGATGGGACTTTGCACAGAGAAGATGCCACTGTGGAAAAAATGCAATCCTTTGCCAAAAGTTTGGGCCAAAAGTTTGAATTCAGGAACCTGAAACACGTGTTAAATGAAAGAGAGGTTGAATTACTCTATGTTCAGAACAAGCATGGAGATGAGAGTTCACACACTGCAAGCAAGGATGCAACTGAGCCACAAGAGCAAATCCTAGGAAAAAATTGGAATAGAAAGTCAACATGATAGAAGTAAATAAAGAGCAAATATTTCCAACAGAGGAGACAGTTCAGCAACGACTGGAAGTCATGTATTGAACCAGTCCAGACTGGATGAGAGGAAAAATGCCCTGTCCTAACATATGAAATCCAACAAGCTTTAAGAAAAGGGATCAGAGAAGTGCAGAAATGAAATGGCACTCTTCTCCAAATTGCCAGATTGGAGCAGCTGACTTGATTTGACTTCCTGATGCGCATTGAGCATTTCAGTTTGAGGCAGTGAGGCAGAACAACCCAATTATCCTACTGTGCTGCTGGGGTCACCTGGAAGCGATGGATCAAGCAGGAGCAGAACTGCGTCTCACAGCCTATTAGAACTTCCTTCCCTTTCAACATAATTGCAGAAGAAGTAAGAACAGAAGTAATCGATCTGCAGGTTCCACTTATGTTGCATCCTCCAGAGCCCACTGTGATCATGGTTGCCAAACTCAGCATAAAATTCTATTTCCCCCATAAACCTTTTAAAAAGAAAAAAGGTGAACAAAAGGTGATCTGATTCTTATATACCATGGGGAAACAAACAAAAAAAAAGCAGAAAATACCCATTCTAGCCTATCAGAAACACCCAAAAATAAAATGCCCTTGCCAATCTGTGTAATTATGAAGTTATCACATCACTCCCTTCTAATGTGTGCTGCCAGTAACAATGACAATACTATTGCACAATCATTCTCATACCAAAGTCTGTGATTATTTGGGACTGTAAACAGGGTGGGTAAAGAAAATCCTACATTGAACAAGACATTTTATCTCTTCAGGGAAGAGGAGATGCTCGCACTGCCATCTCAGCAATAGAGTACAGATCAGCAGAGTGAGAGTATTTGGAATAGTTTTGGACGGTAAATTGCACTACAGAAGGTAAGAGCACTTCTTGGTACAAAGGAAAATTTGAGTGCTGCCTTACAACTACAGAATCCTTTGTCCCCTAAATCTTGCCAAAACTCAGATTTACTATCATTTCATATATTACTATATGTATTCCAGCTCTATTGGTGTAAATAGAATTTTAATATCCCATCTTGTGCATTATTTTTATGATTTATTTTGAGTTTATACAAACTGTGATCTACTCAAGAAGACCACACGGTTTAAAAGTGAACACAATGTGGTAATTGTTTTTAAACAAAGTGTCTTTCCCCACAATGCAGAGAATAATGCAGAAGATTCTTTTTGATGCCTAGGCAGGAAGAGAAGGAAGAGCAATTGGATAACTTTAGGAATGGCATAGCTCAGGGAAGAAGATGCTTTCTGGAAGAAAATAATCTGGATATGATTCTCATTCCTGCTCTTTGATAATGGGCTGCTTTCAGTCCATTAATTTCTCGCACATTTACTTTCTCACCTGTCCACAGCGGGATGATACAGCGGCCATCTGTCCTGAGGAGAGAGATAGCTGCACAGGGAAGAACTTCCAACTACTCGCACCTGGAACAGAGTCCCACTGGCCTGAAAAGAAAAAATTAGTAGAAAAGAAAATGAGGCCTCAAAAAGCCCATGTCTCTTTCTCTCTACAGAAGTTGTTTCTCAATGTAGGAACCTGGATAAGAAAGAGAGCTGTAGCATTTTAAGAAAGTGCTACGGTTAACCTTGTGCTAAGCAACTTTTAATGGACAAATGAATATTTCTCAACAGATGCTTTACTATGACATAGTTAACACCATCTGTTTCTCTATAAAATCATTTCTGACTAATATAGCGTTCATCTGTTCCAAACAAGAAATTAAGTTAATAGGTAGTTCCCAACAATGTAGACAGCCATCCAATTTTCATTACAAGTTGTATTATACCAAAAGACACTGAAGGATTTTTTTTAAGTAGTGATCTGTGGTATGAGCATATGAAGCAAACTTATGCTGTTTTAAATCACGAGTTTAATGCAATGAGCCAAAACCCAACTTTTCTGACTGGCAGCAGCCCTATTAAGCTTTAGGCAAAAGAGGTCCTTCTTAGTTCAATTAGCCAAGATGTCTTTCTTCCAAAACAAGCTGTGTTGTGAAATATTGTCGAAGGGATATCCTTGAGTCATTTCTTCATCTAAGAATCTTTAACTAATGACCACACAATTTTTTTCCTTACATAGAAGCAATTCCCACTGAGCGCCAAAAGTGCAGAGCATAAAATTGATCCAGAGTAATGAAAAAACAAGACAGATATTGCCTTGTCTCCTAATCCAATGATATCTATCAACACACATTTTTATTTCCTCCTAGATCAATTCCTTTTGATGCAGGAGGATATTGTTGGGCAGTGGCCAAATATATTCCTGCCATTGGACTGACTCACTGACACTGCAAAAACCCGAGGATATTGTTGGGCAGTGGCCAAATATATTTCTGCCATTGGACTGACTCACTGACACTACAAAAACCCAACCATCATTTAAACCCCCTTTTTTGCCTCAAATATAATATTATCAGATAATTTATAATATTATCAGATAATTAGCCAGAAGATTCTTTTCTCCATTCAATTGTGTCCAATTATTGGAGACAGCCTGGACAAATCCCTGCACTTTTCTTGGCAAGGTTTTTCAGAAGTGGCTTTCCATTGCCTCTTTTCTAGAGCTGAGAGAAAGTGACTGGCCCAGGGTCAGCCAGCTGGCTTTATGTCCAAGGCAGGACTGGAACTCAAGGTCTCCTGTTTCTATCCTGATGACTTAACCACCACACCAAGCTAGCCCTCAAACTGGGAGATATTAAAAAAAGCTAAGTAAATGATACAATTAAATTATTAATTATTATATAAAAATTATTAAAATTAATTAAAGCTAAGTAAATGATACAATGTAAAAGCAAGCTCAATACCAGATCTCTGGACAGGACCCTCCTGAACACAAAATTAATCAGTGGTCCATTAACATGAATTTTCATGAACCTTAATATGAACTTTAAATCATTTGTCTGTTCATACAATTAAAATTTATTTATGTTTTCATGAAACTTAATATGAACTTTAAATTGTTTGTTCATACAATTAAGATTTATTGATTTATCTTTTCATGAACCTTAATGTGAACTTTAAATAATTTGTCTGTTCACACAATTAAGATTTATTGATTTGTGTAATTATAAAAGTTATTTGGCTACCTAGCTCATAGAATGGTTCTAGGTTGTCACAACAAGCAACAGAAACAGCAATAGAAACAAAGGTCACTTTTAAAGATACCTGAAAAGTAGTGAAAAATTAAAACCTTTGCCATATTTTATTGAATGTTTAGAATATTCTAAATAAATATAGAAACTGATCATTATTGTCCATTAATTATTTTAAACCAAAGAGGATGAGCCAGATAACCAAGTAATTTACATGTTCAGGTTGGCAGATGGATCCACAGTAACACCACAATCCCACTTGGCTCTAGTTCTGTCAGAAAAATAGTTCTATCATTTACCCCATTTCCTTAGTGCAGTTGCAATTTATCCATTGTCATACAAATGGACTAATTTACTCTGCCCTCTCTTCCCATTATGCTGTTTTCACACATCTGATTAGCCAATACATTCTGGTTTTTATTATGTTCTGTGTCCAGCTCCCTCATCTTCTCGATAGGGATAGTAGCGCAGTCTGATGAGAAGACAAATATGAATCCATGACCCTAACAGCATTCAGATTATAATCCACTAGTCCCAGACAGACTACAAGAAGACTGATAAATTCCAACACACGTCTCATAAATATAGGACATGAGTAGAGGTTAACTAGCAACCTGCTTTTTCTAGCTCTTATCCATTTCACAGTAATTCTGTCTGAGATAGCTGAGTATCACTTCAGGGACTAATTAAATTCACACTCTGGTTGGGGCTAAAGATGAAATAGTACTACCCAGTTTTTTATATCAATATATAAGTTTTTATATAAGCACATTTCTATACACAGGATCTTATCTTAAACAATGATATTGAAATGGCTTTCTTCTGCCCTTGGGATTCAGGTAATTTCAATGAGATAGGGAAAAAAATAAAGGATATTACAGTTAATAGACAAATAATTTGTCTCGTTCCTCAAACTCATAAAAATAGGTTGAATATGTGGAAATCACTTACATGAGCATCTAGCTTTCACCATAACAGCTAAGTAGATCCTGGAGATAACTCCTCTGATACCAACATCTTGGAAAAG
>JANHZU010004218.1:118766-129689 GCA_032468055.1 Acrochordus granulatus
CCAACATCTTGGAAAAGACCACTGGAGCCCAAAGCAACCTAATAGGGCTCCTCTTGGCCGAGAAATGATCCTGCCTCACACTTTCTTTTGCTGTCTGAAGCATTTTCACTACGGAGCCTTTTTTAAAATTTTATTAATTTTCAATAACATACAAAAACAAAATACATAACAAACATAAATACAGAATAGAACAACACATAACAAATAAAACCATTTACACAATACAATACAAATCAAAAGGGGAAAAAAGGAAAAAGAAAGAAAAGGGGAAAAAAGGAAAAAGAAAGAAAAGGGGAAAAAAAAGAAAACAAACCCTCTTTCATGTAACATTCCCAATCTAAATCTGTATGGATATCTTTCTACAAGCCTCCCCCCCAAAAAAAACATGTTCTTCTCTTTCATTCTAATCTAATTCATGTGTTATCTGTATATTATACACATTATATTATGTTAATTCATATACTATATTTATTATATCCTACAATTTATAATATGCATTTCTGTTCTATCTATAAACTATATATATACCTTATATACTTTTATTCACTTTTTAATCCTATTACACATTCCCTTTCTATCAACCTACTCATTAACATATCAATATCTTAATTATTTAATCAGTTATTTAATATTTCCCATCAAATTTTTACACAATATTTCTTATAACTATATAAGTTTTAATTTTAATTCTTAGTCATTTAATCTATCTATAAAAACTTCTTTGGTAAATTTCTTCAGCAGAAAGTTCCGGAATGGCTTCCAAACATCTCAAAATTTTATTGAATTGTTATTTTTCAAGAGGGTATCATTAGGAAGCCTTCTAAGAGGAGAGAATCTGTTCAAGAGATTGGAAATGTTGAGGAAAATTCAATTCCAAACAATGCCACCCTAGATGAACAGGAGACTCTTTTAGGCTCTTCTTGAATTCATGATCTGAAATCCTTAGCATCAGCATCATGGACTCTTAGAAGCAAGACTTTACTATGAATTGCATACATTTGCCAAAAGCCCTCTAATGAACAGCAAATCTTTAGTATCAGGGGACCCAAGCATATGGGCATTTACTGGAAAGATAGATATTTTGTGTTCCCAGTGAAAATAAAGCAAGTCCATATGAGACTTAAGAGATGCACATTTTCCAGTTCATTTCCTTTATATGACTCTGCAGGTGAGTCAGGTGGCTGAGCATTCCCCAATAAGAGCTGGAGATTAGTAAGAACAGTATGTTCTGAAACAGTGTGTGTGTCTGCTGTATGCATTTTAATATAAATTCCCGAAACTCAAGGAATAATACTGAAGTACCTATCCAGAATAATGGCAGCGCAAAATAGTCTTCCTCAAATCCAGATATATTGGGTTAGGAATCCTAGGAATTATATCCCAGTACTTCAGGGTTCCAGACAAGGGAATGCAATTAAACTTGCAATTATCAGTCTTGACTATAATAAATCCAGTTAAACACTGTACTAAGTGTTTAACTTTCAAAAAAACACACAATAATAATCCAAAATTTATTGCTAAGAAAAAATAATTTCCAGAATCTCTTTATGTTATGCAAACTGGAGTCCAACTAGTTAAGTTGCATATATATTTATTGACACTCTGCTCTTTTCACTTTGACTGTAAGGATAAAAATCTTAGGCTGACATTTTCAGGAGGTTCTTTTCCCCCATTTTTATTTCAGGATTAAAGATTATCTGTGCTTTTAGACATTTATTTCCATGTCCCAGATGGAGCATCAGAGAAAGCAAGTTCATTTACCCCTTGCTTTATCTGGGTTTCTCTACATTTATGCCAAGGCCTCAATTTAGCCAGACATACCCATTTGTCTCCAAATAACCAGCTGGTCCTGCTAGCTAGGCTTCTATAAATATCCCTGGATAGCAATGAAAGCAGCAGAGGGCCACAGAGTTAATGAAATACTCCCATCTTTTAATTAAACCTAATTTAATGAAATGCATTTTTAGAACCACACATCCAGAAAAAACTCTGCTAAGTTACAAAGGGGCTTGTTAAGCATCTTATGTAGATGGTGGAAATAGAAGAATGTGGAATGGAAATGAATAGTGGAAATACAGAAGTAGGGGATAAGGGAACAGGAGAGCTGTTAAAACGCAGGCAATATCCAATACTGTTCCTACCAGAAGAAGGCCACTTCAGTTCTACTCTGTAGCCAGTTATCCAAGATTGTTGTGGGGGGATCAGAACTCTAAGAACACACAGACTTAACAAATGCCTTGGAGGACTAGACCAGGGGTCTCTCTACCTCAATCTCCTGCTTATAACACTGGCCAGAGAGATGCTTCTTGCAAGACCCAAAGCAGGACCTGACTGACATGCTGCTTCTAAAATGTTAAGTTTCCATAAAATTATTACAATTGCAGCCTCTGATATCTTCCAATGCTTTATTTAGATCCCTTTAAATCTCCTATCTATGGAGTAACTGTCACTATATATTATAAAAGCACATTCATCTAATTTGGTTTGACCTGTATGAACGAATATTTCTCTGTTCTCAATCTACTGTCACACATTCACTAATAAATAAATTAACACATGCCTTGTTATAGTTACTAGCAGATTAAAGTATGTTGAAAATACAACTCAGTGACAGACAACCAATTAACATAATCTGACCTCAAAAGGAGCTTTTGAGAATTATCTGGGAGAGAGTTTTTCTGTTTTCCCCCCACAACAATCTTGTATGGTAGATTGGGCTGACAAGTCAGATGTCCAAGTAAAATGTCAAAACTTTTTTGTAAGTTCTTTGGCTATTTGGATCCCTGACAATGATACAATTGAACAAAGAGGTATGTTGGGCTTGTGTATTTTTAAGTGTCTACAGAAACCTGGGAGGATGAGTCCACTGCTTTTTATCCATCACTGTTCTTCTGTGATTTGACCTTTCTTAGTTAGGGTTAACCTAACCTCAGTTAGGTTGTAACAGGGTGAGCTCCTATTACCTGCTCCAGCTCCTGCCAACCTAACAGTTTGGAAGCATGTAAAAATGCAAGTAGATAAATAGGTACCACTTTTGGTGGGAAGGTAACAGTGTCTGCACACCTCAGCATATAGTCGTGCTGGCCACATGACTGTGGAAGTGTCTTCAATCAAACTTTGGCTCCTTTGGCTGTGAATCAGAGATGAGCACCACCTCTCGAATTGGCCATGACTGATAGGGGGGATCGTTACCTTTATTTTTAGTTAGGTTGTTGACTGTTCTCTTGATTACGACAAATAAAAACATTTTTACCTTATTGGCTATCAATGATTCATCTCAAAGGGATACTCCTGCCCACTCCTCCCCGTACCCCCTATGACCAGTTTGAAAGCTGTTCTGCCCCCTTTCTTCAGGAAAGCTCAGCTGTTGGGATCCATTTCCAGCCTCTGTGTCACAAATCTACACTCCTTCTGTCTGTAGTATCATCTCCCATGTACTTTAGATTCCCTCTTGCCTTGCCTGCCTAGCATTAGTTGGAACCTTATAAATCCATTTTTTGTCTGGCAACCTACATTTGGCCTTAGAGTCTCATGATAATATTTATGCATCATGCTGCTGATATGTATTGCCGTGACCTATTCCTTCACAGGACTATTGACCAAACTACTGTATTTAGATGACATGTAGCAAGAATCAGGAGGGCTTGAGGGTATATCCAGAATGGGGCAAAGATTAAGACTGAAGAAATCACAGAAAATAAGAAGGGCTATAAATCGCTATGTCAAAGAGTGATCAGGATCCAGAGTGAAGGTCAGTAGAATGGAACAGGAACTCAAGCAGTGCCTTTCCCCAGAGTACTGTTATTAAGGCTTTACAGATCTGGTGAATAGGTGTGGCCTTTCAGCTTTGCCAATAATATTATACAAAATGCATTGGAAATTTCATGACACCAATGAAAGCTATCAGATTTTGTTCATACAACACAAAATCAGATCAGTTAAAGAAAAAGTGGCTGCGTTTGCACAGAGGGTTATTTTTCAGCCTTGCAATGAAGCTCTTGTACTTAAGGTACAAGAAGGAATTAGACTTCACGTACTGAAGTCTAATTCCAGAGAGCCCCACTCAACACTCCCAAACACCATACATACCCCTGTCCCTGTTTTTTTTTATCAGTGGTAACCAGTATGAATTCTCTTTCTTTTTAACTCTGTTCCTAAAAGTAATAAGGACTAGGGCTGCAACAACTAATAGATAAAATTGATTAAAAATCAATAATGAAAATAGTTGGCAACGAATTTGTCATCGACTAGTTGGGTCGGGTGACATAGCTTTTCAGGACAGTGCTGAGTGAGCATTGGAATCCCTATGCCGAATTAGCTTTATATGCAAATATAGATGTCTTTGAAAGTGTGTAAAATACTTTTCATTCATCAGTGACTAACCCTCGGCAACCCATTACTTTTTAGATTGCCTCAAAGAAATAAGAGGATAACAGGTAATCTCTTTGCAGGAATGAATTCCTAAATTTATTATTACATCTCTAAACTTGCAAAAAAAAAAACTACAGATGCTGCAATTTCCTGGGCCCAGAAGACCTATTAAGAATAAAGAAAAATCAGAGTATTCTATTTTCTGCAATATCCACATATGATGCAGTGCCTGGTGGCTTCATTGTGAGCATAGTAAAATTCCGCGATGCTAACTTGAGGCCAGTACTTTAAGTGTAATTAGCATGAACTGAATGTAGCCCCTACAGGTTTTGCCACCATATAGAGTGGCAGTAATGGACTTTGGGGGTCAATATGGCAAGAAAAGCCTATTGGTCTCTTGCTGTTACTACAGCCTGTACCAGGTGATTTAGTTAAGGAAATAGAAATAAAACTAAAATGGCAATATAAAGCATCTTCTTTCAGGCAAAGGGCAAAACCCACAATTTGCAAAAGAATCATATCTAGTTATCCATGCACCAAATCCACTGTATGTCCTATCAGAATTGTCTGGAAAACAAGGTAAATGAGCACACCCAGTCCCAAGCACCTTCCAGGATCAGTTTAGCTTCCAATAATTGTACCTCGCTGAACTTTTGCCTTTGAAATGAACAGTTGCCATTAATGAGAATGAGAAATACAGCAGTGCACTCAGCAATACATATAATGTGTCAAATCCTGCCAACCGCCTACGCAGCCTCTCATCACACTTGGCACTCTCCATGGTTTACAGAAGAGTTGCGGGTGCTAGAAAGGGTAAAGAGACGCCTGGAGCGCCACTGGCGTTAGACGAGGGAAGAATCTGACCAGTTTCAAGTTAGAGCTGCTGTTGAGGCCTATCTCGGGGCAACAAAGGTGGTAAAATGTGATTATTTCTCTGCACTTATTGCATTCGCAGAGTGCCATCCGTCGGCCCTGTTTAGAGTCACCTGATCAATTCTTGGCAGGGGGGATTTGGGAGACCTTTTGCAGGACCGTGTGGAGGAATTTGCTGAGCACCTGACAGATAAAGTTGCTCGGATTCGGTCCCAGTTGGAAGCTGTGCGTGGAGTGGATACACTTGAGATGCCGAGAGAGGATTCCTGCCCAGTTATCTGGGAACAATTTGATCCTGTTGTTCCTGAGGAAGTGAACAGGGTCCTCGATGCTGTTAGTGAGCCCATCTGTCAGCTAGATCCTTGTCCCTCCGAGTTGGTGAAAGATGCCAGGAGGGTGACTAACAGGTAAGTCCACCCAGTGATAAATGCCTCACTGTGACAGGGGATTTTTCCGGGACCTTTCAAAGAGGCCCTGATTCGCCTCCTGTTAAAAAAAGCATCGTTCGACTCTACTTGTCTGGACAATTATCGGCCAGTCTCCCACCTGCCTTTTTTGGGCAAGGTGGTTGAGAAAGTGGTCGCATGGCAGCTGCAGAGGATCCTGGAGGAAATGGATTTTCTGGACCCTTTTCAGTCTGGGTTCAGGCCCGGTCATGGGACGGAGACAGTATTGGTCAATCTTGCTGATGATCTCTGGCGAGAGCGGGATGGAGGTAGTGCATCTATCTTGGCCCTCCTTGACCTCTCAGCGGCTTTCGATACCGTTCACCATGGTATCCTTTTGGGGCTCAGCAGTGCAGTTTTGCGCTGGTTCAGCTCTTTTCTCCGTGGCTGATCCCAATCAGTGTTAATTGGGGGAGAGAAGTCCAGCCCACGGCCGCTACTTTGTGGTGTGCCACAGGGCTCAGTGCTTTCATCCCTCCTTTTTAATATCTACATAAAACCACTGGGTGAGATCATCCGTCGCCATGGGGTGAGATACCATAGGTATGCTGATGATGATTTACCTCTCCATCCCAGGTGATCCAAGTGATGCTGTCTTGGCCCTGACTCGGTATCTGGAGGCTGTTTGGGACTGGATGGGGGACAAGAGGCTTCAATTGAACCCTGGCAAGACTGAGTGGCTTTGGGGGTTCTGGGACTTTACCATTTTTAATTCTAGATGGGGTTGCACTACCCCAAATAGATCCAGTGCGTAACTTGGGGGTCCTTCTGGACTCATGACTCCTGCTCAAGGAGCAGGTGGCAGTCACGGCCAAGAGTGCCTTTGTGCAACTTTGTATTATTCGCCAGTTATGCTCCCTTCTTAGACCAGGACTCCCTTCACTCGGTCACTCATGCCCTTGTCACCTCTGTACTGTATTGGACTGCAATGAGCTCTACATGGAGCTACCCTTGAAGAGCATCTGGAAATTGCAGCTGGTGCAGAATGCGGCTTTATGGATGATTTTGGGTGCTAATAGAGCAACCCATGTGACATCTTTATTCCGCGAGCTGCACTGGTTGCCAGTCTGCTGCTGGGTGCAACTCAAAGTGTTGGTTTTAACCTATAAAGCCCTTCATGGCATGGGACTAGATTACCTGAGGAACCATGTCACCCCAATAGTGAGTTCCCATCCCACCAGATCCGGCAGAAGAGGCCTCCTCTGGATCCCGTCAGCCAAGGAATTTAGACTGGCACGATCAAGGAGAAGAGCTTTTTCTGCTGTGGCTCCTGCCCTATGGAACATCTTGCCCCCGGAGGTGAGATCTGTTCCCTCCCTGATGTCCTTCTGTAAGGGCCTTAGGACCTGACTCTGTCAATTGGCATGGGGCTCGACTGGGGACTCATCATCTTGGAGGTGGTGAATAGATTGATGATCGCTTCTGTTCCCCTTACATAAGTTTTTATATTTTTAGCTCCTTCCTCCCTATTTGGCTGGGTTTTTTTTATTTTATGGTTTTATGGTTTTTTTATGGATTTTTTCTTTTACAGTTTTATTGTAAGCCGCCGAGAGTCTTTTGATTTTGGCAGCATATAAATCCAATAAATAAATGAATATACCAAAATGATATAATGCTTTGATTTCCATATTGGAAAAGGAGCTTTGGAATTGCAAGAGTATAAATGGAGCCACTGTCTACAATTTACAAGTAATCCTCGCTTAGCAACAATTGGATTGGCAACTGAATCACTAAGCTGAAAATCATGTGACTGCAGTAAGCCTATGACTTTGCTTTTCCTTTGGTCATCAAGTAAATTGCCACAGCCATTATGTGACATTAACCTGACTTGTTGCAAGCTGGTTCTGAAGCAGCTGAATAGTGATCATGTGACCGTGGGCTGCTGTGATGGTCTTAGATGCTTTTTTTTTTAAAAAAAAACATAACTAAAGCAGCCATATGGATCCTTTCAGGTTACAAACCATCTCTCTCAAGTCAAAATGAAGCACTGCATGCCCCAATAACCCCTAACACAAGTACCGGAGCCTCTACAACACATATTTCCTTATCTATAAGAGCATTTCACTTGCATATTAGAAAGGTATAATTTCCTACCAAATGTTTAGTATGAATGTGGAAAAAAATAAAAGTTTACTCATAATTGTATACCCCATAAGAATATTTGTTCAACTAAGTACATGCAACTAGTAAATGTAATTCCTTCATTATTTCTGAATTTTTTATTTCCAAATGTTCCATTTGGAAGAACAGAGTGGATTATTGGGCTGAAGAGAAGTACATTCTTCACTGAGAGGCTAAAGAGCAATAATCATGTATAAGAAATAGAACCAGCAAGCATGTAAAAGTAACTATCTTCAGTCTGGATTTGATCATTAATCTTCATTTTGCACAGAAAATTAATTCTAGGTCCCTTGTGACAAATGATTTAACAAGCTGTGATTTAATTAAAACTCTTCCTACTTAAAACAACTCTGGAAGGCTAAAGATAAGCAGCAAAAATACAGCATTTTAGATGACTTATTTGTCCCTAGGTGAATTTAGGAACGGATCACAAGTTTGTAAGTTATAAAAAGCATGAGAAGCAGTTCCTCCCTGCCCAACCCCCCCTTTCCTTTTCTCTGTTGCTTCTTCTGCATGAGATTGCAGTTCATAAAGTCTCATACCCTTTTAGTACATCTAGTAAAATACCACACATAACGCTGTAGCAACAGCATACTCTAAAATACTGTTTTCATTGTAGTTTTGAAGAAAGAACATATGCCATTATTTACAATAAGGTAGGGCAAAATGAGACTTTTAGGTACTTGGGAGCCTCTAAGGGTCTTTGGAGATTTCTACTCGAAAACCGATGGCATAGATTTTAGTCATTTTGAGGAAGTAAGCCTATGTAAATTGTAAAAACTGAAACAGGCTTTGTTCAGCCTTAGTAGTTTTGGAAAGGGATGAGGAGTCCTTCCTACCTAAAAACTCATGGGCACCTCTGTTGGTGCTCTCTTCCTTAGCAAATTATTATTATCACAATTTGACTGAGATACCAGGACAGACTTACCTGCACTTGGGCCTCTCTTCTCATCAGATAGCGCATTTTGCCTAGGATACATTGCTGCAGCTGCTCCCATGACATGGCTCTATCTTCCCGCATCAGTAATGGAGGGCCAAACCTGAAAAAATATCAGTTATGCATGATAAGAGGCTACACTTGTTCTACAGACATTTGCAGAAAAGCAAAGATTTAGGTACCTCCATCACCTAGGAAGACAAATGATGCGGATACTTTACTCATTCACTGAAACTAAAATTGGTACATTCAAAAGATAAGACACTGAAATTACAAGTAAAACAAAGGATTTTTATTCTTTACAGAGATCTATATTATTAAATTACTCATATACCAGCTTGTAACTGAAATTTTGTTCTTACGTAACCCTAAACATATTGATGATTAAAACATTTGTTTTTCAAAACATGAAGTTCACAGTACATCCCAAAATATTCAAGTTATTGTTAAGCCACCCACAAAGCTAAAAATTTGATATAGGCAAAAGGCAAGACAAACATCTAAAAATATAAGATGCATTAATTGGATGTTGTGATGTGGGCCATCTTCCTGCATTGAGCAACTCCCACAATATATTGTTTCTTCAAATCTGCATTTAGAAATAAAGAAAGTTCCACAAATTTTAAGTCCCTTTGCTTTCAGATTACATATTCTCCTTACTCAAAAAATTGTTTAATAGTGCTGTGCCTCTTTCATCTCTTCCTTTTTTGGGTGGGGTGGGGGGAATAATTCCTATCTCAGTTTTAAAGGAGTACTTTGTTTCTTTTTTTAATGTTATAAAATATTATAATCACAACAGTAAATACTAATACAAAATAGAAAAATAGAATGAAAGAGTAAAAGGTGCAACGGGAAAAAGGAAAGATATAAGGAAAAGGTATAAAGAAAAAAGAAGTAAAGAAAAGAACAGCAATATATCAAGAAATGACTTCCAACCTTTGTCATAAGTATAAACAATTTTTGTAACTTTTCACTTCTTAAATTACAACAAATGATCTCTTCTTCCCATACGCCATCTTTTCTTCCCATACGCCATCTTTTATTTTTAATGGTCTCAAGCATTATTCAAATATGAAATTATCACTAATTTCTATCTAGAAATTTTAAAATCTCCCATATTTCTATCCATGACCTACATGCCATAATAACTTTAATGAAATTTGGTTTCAATACCTACATTAATTCTGTAATAAATACTATTATATCTAGCATCCCTTTACTGCTTTGGGGAGATCTCCTCAACAGATCTTACTTTTTTGTGTGTGTTTTGTTAGCTATATAAATCCCTTCTTTAAAAACACAAGTATAATAAATAGTTTATGGAAATATGTGTAAACAGGTAGAGTTAAGGTATCATTATAAGACCAAGCACTATGTACAGCTAGGGCTACCATAACTGGCCTGCAAAAATCCAGTAACAACCCATTAGGAGCAACGAGCTAGGCTTTTCTGAGTCTCTGTACTGACACCTAGTGCTTATTTGGATTTATGTATCCTGGTTAAGGTAGCCTCTCATATGGCATGATTTGGAGAACTTCACCCTCTGAGAATGTCCTTTGTCTGGATTTCCTTCATATTTTTATATATCAAAATAAATGTATAGGTATGGAGAATAGAAGACTTGAACGATCAGGCTCAGTTGGTGCAGTTCTAGTCAACAGATGTATTGAAGCTATGAGATCACAAGAATTTCTCCAATGGCCTGCCAAGCAACTGCACTCCCCAGAAAAGGTTAATGATCTTCACAAGGGACTGGATCTTTGGTATTTGTGTGTGCATAGTGATTCCTGGCTGATCCCTCTCCTGGCTCCACCCTTCTTTCTCCCACAGAGAACCTTTCAGCTCTGAGGTATAGAAATGAACACAACTAAAAGTAACATGTATAATCTCATAATATCTCAGCACATCTCTTTTGATTTAAATTTTATTACCTGGAAATCTTACATTTAGTTAGTATCTGATCAGAATGTATTTCAATTTATTCTAAACTGATACAATATAAAAACTGTAGAGAAAAATGGGTAGGCATGAGAGGAGTTCTATAAATTTAGCTTAGGGATAGGATGCTTTATTGCTTAAGGGGGCATGCTGGACGAGCAATTAAGACATTGGGCTTGTCTGCCAGAAGATCAGTGGTCAGGTTTGAGCCCTCACATAACCGGATGAGTTCCCATT
>JANHZU010004219.1:19833-40895 GCA_032468055.1 Acrochordus granulatus
AAGTTCACCATCACTGCCTTAAGTTGAGTCTAGTGAGCTTGAGGGATGGTGGAAAGTTATAGCCATAAAAAAGTTATGTAGGAACAGATCATCTCTTTGCACATGGAGACTTTCACATCAGTCACAGCATTTCCTACTAAAGGATTTATCTAAGAAGATTAAAAGAGAATTGATAGCTGGCAGAACCAGGGTGACTATCAGTTCAACTATCTAGAAACTTTGTATGGTACACACTTTGTCTTGATTTAAGGCACAAAAGAAAAAGTTTTCTTTTCCCACTCATGGAATAACCCATACACCCTTTTGTTTGTTCTTAAGCCTTGAACAGAAATCTCTGGAGAATGTGTGGGTAGGGATGACCTTGGTCTATCCATTTCAGCAGATGTTAGAAATAGTCCAACAAAATGTTAATCACAAAGCAAGATTTCTTTTGCAGATACCTAGGGATTTCATTTAAAATTCAAAATTTCTAAATCTTCCAGAATTTAAACATAAGAGGTCATGCATACATGCATATTCATCATGCCTTCTCTGTCAGAGTATTATGCAGAACACATAAAGAATAATAGTAAATAACTATATAGCTAGGAAGAGTTATTGGAAAAAATCTGAAGTAGGATGAGTCTTCGAGGACCATACTGTCTGCTCACTCTAACACTTAAAATACAATCCACATCCTTATTTTGCAGGAAAGTGATGTCTTGAAAGGAGGGATCTGCAAGATGAACAAGGAATAAGAAGCCAGCATGAGGAAGATGACTTCATTACACAACAAGTTCATGGTTCTCCTCGCACTGCATGTTCACTGAAGGTAGTGCTTAGCCTGGGCTTAGGGGTGTTTCATTGGAGACTGTTGGCTTCAGAAGTCAGCTTGGCTCTTTTTATTCTTGCCAAAAACCATAGCTTTAACTCTTTTACTAATCAGTAGTTTTTGATGCTTATTTCTAGCTGAATATTTAATACATCTTCTGCGAGGTACCGTTGTAGATGTTGTATGAAGCACTATAATTGTCAGGTGTGAACAACTAGACCTACAACAGTAAAGTCCAACTTAGCTACTTTATTGTCCTCAGCCTGTTACACAGGAATCTCCCCAGAGTGGCAGCTTTCACCTGGGTAAGATCAGATAAAGCTTTAAGGCATTTGGGGAGTGTCAGATCTACTGCCTTGTGAGTCTAGGCTAACTCCTCACTTGAGTCCTCCTCCAACAGTAGCACAGTGTTTCTCTACCCTAGTACCTTCAGGATGTGTGGTGCTGTGGTGCAACAAGGCAGGGATGGGCAGCTAGGTCTCGACCTGGGTGACGGTCAGGGAATTGGGAAGCTCATCTCTTGCCTGCTGTTTTGCAGGACCCCCCGCTATGGAGGACAAGCGCAACATCCCGATTATCGAGTGGGAGCACCTGGACAAGAAGAAATTCTATGTCTTTGGAGTATGCATGACAATGATGATCCGCATCAGCGTCTACCCTTTCACCCTCATACGGACGCGGCTGCAGGTCCAGAGGGGGAAAAGTCTCTACAATGGGACCTTCGATGCCTTTGTCAAGATCCTGCGGGCAGAAGGGGCAGCTGGACTATACCGTGGCTTCCTGGTCAACACCTTCACCCTGATCTCTGGACAGTGCTATGTGACTACCTACGAGCTCACTCGCAAGTACGTCTCGCAGTACAACAACAGCAACACCATCAAGTCCCTGGTGGCTGGGGGCTCAGCCTCCCTGGTGGCCCAGAGCATCACAGTGCCGATCGACGTGGTCTCCCAGCACCTGATGATGCAGAGGCTGGGTGACAGCATGGGCCGGTTCCGAGTGCAGGCCCGCCAAGGCAAGCAGTTCCCCGTTTTTGGCCAGACTCGGGACATCATTACACAGATCCTCAAGGCTGATGGGCTGAGGGGCTTCTACAGGGGCTACGTGGCCTCCCTACTTACCTACATTCCCAACAGCGCTGCCTGGTGGCCCTTCTACCACTTCTACGCAGGTAGGAGAGAGCAGAGCACCCTTTTTTCTCTTGCAGCATCCTGCAATCCCCCTTGGTGTGAGAAGCGCCGATGAGGCCCTGCTTCAGCTTTAGATCACCTTCTGAAGCAACCTGGGCTGCTTCAGGATAAGTGTGGATGTTGTGAGGAGGGTGTCCTGTTTTGCAAGAGTCTGCATCAGAAGGGAATGGTCTTTCCTTTGGGATGAAGAATCGAGGATTGCATGACTGACGAGGATGGGAGCAAAGCTGGTCCTCCTCTCTGTAGACCCGGCCAACACATGAGAATGGCAGGACTGTGGTCCTGTGGCATGAACAGCTGAGTTGCAGCAGAATCCCAGAACCTCCAATACCAGTCCACTTGAAGGGCAGGGACGGGATCTGCAGGTCTTGGAGAAGGAGGATACTGCTAATGCTGAAGTCTGTCTTGACAGGATGCTTGTACAGCTTTTTTACTCTCTAACTGGTGCCTCCATCTTTGAACAACTTCCCATAAATAATCTTTTTTCCCCTTGTGAGGTATAAGCTATCTGTAGAAAATAATGGGTAAATCCAGATACTTCTGCATAATTGCTGCCTGATCCTAACTACAGTGGTCTTTGCTTCATGATCATTCATTTAGTGACTGTTCAAACTTAACAACAGTGCTGAACAAGTGGTACTTATGACAAATTATATGATGAAATTATATAATTTATGACACAAATTATAATTGTGGCTGTTGCAATGCAACAAGCTTTTGCAGTTATGTTGCAGCATTCTGGAGTTACATATTGGCCATTTGTGACCTTCACTACCAGCTTCTGACAAGCAGAGTCTTTGGGGAAGCCAGCGGGTGGTTGCAGATGGAACCATATGATTTTGTGCTGAACAATGTTATGGGATTTGCTTAAGGATGACAACCTGAAGTGCTGGAATTGCCATTGCTAAGCAGTACAGTTATGTGACATCATGCTTTAAGACCCCATCACTTAGCGACTGAAAGTCCAGTCCCAGTTACCATCAAGCAAGGACTAGGTGAATCTTTCTTCCTTATTCAGCCTCCTGAAGTGGATCTCAGTTTCATACAGAGGAGAATTCTCCTGAAATAACAAGTCTGGTCAGTGTCTCATACAGATCCTTGCCAGAGTCTTTCAAAAAACTTTCAAACTTATCTTGAGAGCTAGTTTGGTGTAGTGGTTGAAAGTGGTAGATTAGGAGGCCAGAAAGTTCCTGGGGGAGTTTGGGTGGCTCAATGGAAAGGGCTGAGCTAGAATTGGGGGCCCCCAAATTCGCCTCCAGCCTTAGGCATGAAAGCCATCAGGATAACATAGCTCAGTTACTCAGCCATAAGGAGGAAGGAACAACTATTACAGATTATCTAGGGGTCCAGTTGGCTGAAAGGCAGAAAATGATATATATATATATATGGTGGAAAACCTTCACCTGCAACATTAAGACCTTCATTTAAAATGCTTTTAGCTTGCAGTAGGCAAACTCAAATTTACATAGAGAGGAATATACCAATTCAAGAACTGCAAGGGGCTGTGCTCAGAAGACCCTTGTCCCCTGCCCAAGCCCTCCATAACAGAGATGATGGGCTCCTGATGGGGCCCGGCTGCATTCTCAGAGATGGCGCCAATTTTCCGGATGGAAGCCATCTGGTATTAGGGGTCACTAATTGGTAGCCAGCCCAAGCAAGCTCTTTGCTTCCCTCAGTCCCAAGATGACTGCAGACCTGTCAGATTCAACAGAGATCTTCTGTGCTGTCCTTGTTGCATTTTTGTCAAATTAGACTGTGACATCTCAGTTAAGTCTGCCTTGGATTTAAAAGTCTTAGATCACACAGGAGCATGCCTTGGGCAAGGGATTGGACTAGAAGACCTCTAAGATCCTTCCTAGCCTTATCATTCCAAATAATGGGGGAAGTGCAGAATTAACAATATTGGTTCATCCCCACCACAAGGAAGAAATTTCAGGAAATAGAAAGTCCTCGTATTTATTTTGGAATTGGTGGCGGTTTGCTGTCTTTGGAAATATATCTGCGCAGTCACCTTTTCTCTTTTTCAGTCCCACCATACCTGGAGGGTTCCAAATCAGGGAAGATGTGGTTGAACAAAACATGAAATTAACATACATTCCCAGCAGTTCCCTATGTGGGTGCTTTCAGTCCAGAAACATTATTCTCCCACAGCTTTTTGGTAGGGGAATTGCCCTACCTGACCTGGTTTCCATGCCTGTTTGCAGAACAGCTCTCCAGCTTGACCCCCAAAGATTGTCCACACCTGCTGCTCCAAGCAATCTCTGGGCCAATGGCGGCTGCGACTGCTTCCACCCTCACTAACCCGATGGATGTTATCCGGGCTCGTGTGCAGGTAAGAGCTTCTTTGGCCTGAACATGCAACCTGGAATGAGAGCCAGCAGCTGCTGCCCTGCAGGGAGGCCTGGAGCTACCCTGCCTTGCCTCCTCATGGGGGTGTGATACCTTCCTCCTCAGAGCAGCTCTTTGTGTTTCCTCTACCCTCCCTCCTTTGGTCAGGGTGAAGTGGGGCTATATTCTGAGTAGAGTTTCTCTCTTGGCAGTGGGAAGCCACTCAGCCTTTTGGCAGACCAAAGGGTGCTGCCTGTTAACCTCATACCTCTCTCCAACTTGCATCTTGCTAGATTAGTGTTTCTCAGCTTTGGCCACTTTAAGAGCTTCAAGTTCCAGAATCCCCTGGCCAAGGGATTTTGGGAGTTGAAGTCCATACAACTTAAAGTTTCTGAGGCTGAGAAATACTGCTGGTTGTACAGGACTCCAGTTTCCCAGATCTTTAGTGAACGATTCTATTGGGTGCTGAGGTCCAGTACATCTGGAGAACATTTCCTTCAATTCTGTCCAGCTCAGTTGCCCTCGTAATTTCTGACTATAACAGTATTACACATACAGGGAGAGAATGAGAGGTCTGATTGGCTTTAGAGTAGTGCTTTTCAACCTTAGCAGCTTTAGCATGGGTGGACTTCAATTCTCAGAATACCCAGTGTAGTATGCTGGGCTGGGGAATTCTGGGAGTTGAAGTCCACACATCTTAAAAGTGGTCAACACTGAGAAACACTCGTCTAGAAGTACCAGGATGTCTGCCTCTCTGAACCTCAGAAGTGGGGATTGTCCTTTTTCCCTTCAGGTGGGGGGCAAGAGCTCCATCATCTTGACCTTCAAGCAGTTGATAGCCGAAGAGGGCCCATGGGGGCTCACGAAAGGCCTCTCTGCTCGCATCATCTCGGCCACCCCCTCCACCATTGTCATCGTGGTTGGGTATGAGACACTGAAGAAACTGAGCCTGCGTCCAGAGCTGGTGGACTCCCGCCATTGGTAGGAACCAGAGGAGAGACTTTTATTTCTGGAATTTCTTGGACCATTGGCATGGTTGAAAAATCACCAAAAAGCAGGAACATTTTCTAACAAGGCATTATTGGAGGATACCTGCTAAAGATTTTGCTTCCGAACCATTGTCCTGATCCAGTATTAACTGAGCCCTATAACGGGATTGCTGCGTGTCATGAAAAAGTGTGAGACCTCCTGTGAGTCTCCTATTTTCCCTTTTTATTTTTTTAAAAGATGTTGGTTAAAGCAAAGCCATTTTTTCTTTCCTGAAGTAGATTTGGAGTTTTCTTATTTTGCCAGAATTCCGATGTTGGGAGAATCACTTTTGCTCACATTTGGCTGCTTGGAGGGCCCACCAGGAATAGCCACACACACACAGTGCACACTGTTTTGGAAACAGCAATGCGGTCCAGAAAATCTTTAGCCTTCTGATGCTTCTGAAGCTTTTTTTTAAAGAAAGAACTGAATATCTGAGGGCATGCAAGCACCAGGAGTTATTTTTTGTACCCTCTGCTCTCACAATTTGATGTGATCTGTACATAGAGATTTCTTCTTATTTTGTATAAACTTGGAAGCTGTCTTTCCAATCTTCCAAATCTGAAGATAAGGATTTTTGTTCATATGTTTCTAATGTGTCAGAAGGAAAGTTTCCTTTTCTGTACAGTTGTGGTTCCCAACTACATTTGCATGTGTGCGTTTGATCTTCTGGGTAGAGGAATTCAAATCCACCCAAGGAGAGATGCGCACTTTAATTTCCTGGATTTCACCCATGTGAGTGTAGACAAAAAATAATCCCATCTCTGTTGTGATAGTCCCCTCCTTACCCTGTGCACACAAAGAAATGTGATTGCTGTTCATTTGGGGCTTCATTTGAAAGGCAGGGCTGAAAAACCTGGCTGAAAAACCTGGTATAATGTTATTTTTAATCTTTATATAAGTAGGACTGTCTGAATCACTGAGTGAATATTTTGTTAACATGTAGGATGGTTGGAAGGAATAGATCATTCTTTGTTGGGAGGAGAAAGAAGTCATTTGAAGCCTAATTCTGATATAAGAACGACTGGTACCTTGGACTAAACCGGTTTGGGATTCCAGGCTAAAACCATTCAGCCGATGGGAAGGCAGGCATGCTCAGGACAATGGGAGGCAGCCTTTTTCAGGGTTTGGCATTTTTCAACTCTGTCCTCCTCTCTTGCACCATTTTTCTATTGCAACTCTGGTGCTGATTTTGCATCTTCTTGCCTGGTGCGTGCGTAAACCTTAGAAGACAGAGAGAGGCTGCAACGCAAGGCTATAAGTAAACTCACTTGCTTTAAAATGAAGTATTTGGTGGTGGTGGTGATGAGCAGACAGGAGGAATTAGGAGCAGTACTGGTGAAGTATTATTCTCTGCACTTTGGGGGCCTTTTCAGCAAGCGGTTTTTAATGTTAGGGTTACTTATGTCTGATCAGGGGCTGCAAACGGATCACTTTCAGATGCCTGGGGAATGCTGGGAGTTGAAGTCTGCCTATCTTAAAGCAGTTGTGAAACACTGCTCTAAATGGTCCTTAAAATGTAAAAATAAAAAGCCCAGACTGGCTTATGGAAGATGGTCTTATGTCCCCTCCCCAAAGCAAAGCAAGTTTCTTGGACCCTCTTGCATCTAAGATTCCAACCTTGACTGTTTCAAGATGAGTCGGCTTCAATCCTCAGCTGGCTGGGGAATTCTGGGAGTTGAAGTCTACCCATCTCAAATGTTGTGAGGTTGTGAAACTCTGGAAAAACATGGGAGGTAAGTCCTAGAGAGAGAGACTACTGGCTGTTTTACTAGGACTAGGAAATTGGGGATGGGTGGGCAAAATGTTTCCTGAACAATATATTTCACAGACTTGAAATCAGCTCCCCCTTGAAGCAAACTTGGACCTGCACATTTTTTAATCCTTATTAGCTTTGCCCAGCTTAAATTTCTTCTGGGTGACGTAAGATTTCTGTTAATTTGCTTTCAACAGAAGAGGATTTTTCCATATGTGCCCCTTCTGTAGCTTGCTTCAAGCTCTGCCTCAGCAACAGGATCCAGAGTTGGAGCGAGCTTTTGGCGGAAGTGGGTTGGTGGGGTCTGGGAAGGACCCAAGAGAGGACCTCACAATTTTTCTACCACGCAGTTGTGTCATAGTTGGGAAATAGAAGAGGAAAGATCCAGCCGTCTACCTTTCAGTAAATTGGGTTGAATGTAAGGTGAAAAAAACCCAGGAAACTCCTTTGAGCTCTTGAAAAGGAATCTCTCTGGTATTATGGGCTGGGTTGTGTTTTTTTTTTGCTGAAAATACCAAGGAAGCATGGGCTATCCAGAGTTTTCCTAGAAGGCAGTCTGCAGAAGTGGCCAAAGCACTTGTGAGAACTAGAGAAGTGGGTGGGTTAGCTGCCTGGTCCCCCTTGCAGCCAAATCGTGTGTTGTGATGAAAATGCTTGTCACCTTAGCAAGGGAGATTGTAGAACATCACTGATCCTGCCTTCTGATTAAATAGTCTGTAAGAGGTGTGTGGTTTTCCTGGGGAGCTCGCCATACATCTAATGCTGTTCCAAGCATCTAATCACTGAACTTCTGAGCTGAGATTCATTTTATTCTTTATCTTTCAGCCTTGGCAAGTTTAAGATGTGTGGAATTCAGCTCATTGCTGGCTGGGGAATTCTGGGAGTTGAAGTCTATCCGTCTTAAACTTGCCAAGGCTGAGAAACACTGATCTAGATCTAACCTTATTTCTTTATGCAATGGTATTCTGAATTAATAAGTTTCTGATTCAAATTATTGAGAATCTGTAGGAAGCACTGCTGAACCATTCTCAGGAAGCTGAAGTTACTACTTAAATAAATGCCACATCAAAGTATTTTGAGGGTGGGGTGGATGGGGCAATAGGGCCGATAGGGAACTTTCTAGAGCCACTTAAAATAATGTTTCTTTTTTTGTGTTCAGCTGAGAATTAATTCCAAGGGTCTCTACTATTGGTGCCTGCCTTTTCAATATGGAGTTTGAATGTATTTCTGTATAGTACATTAAAGTCGGTTTCAATTTTGCACTGTAAGAAATCTTTAAGGAATAATTAAAGTTTTTATTTATTTGGCTTTTTTCATGGAGAGCTTTTGTTTTTGCAGATAAGTCGAAGCAAGGGAGTTATGCACCCAATAGGACAGGCACATGTTGCTCTGGATTAGGGTGTCCCCTGGCTGCCCCACCCAGGGATCCCTCAAGGTGAATCATTGAAATCTAAGGTGGAAGAGACCTTGGAGAACCTCTAGTCCAATCCCCTGCCTAAGTCAGGAGTTCCGAACACCATCCTGGATAAATGGTTATCAGAAGAATGAATGAACAAAATAACATTTTCTTAAGTTTTTTTAAGGTTTGTGATAGACATGGAAAGGAAACCAGAGCAGGTGATTGCAAGACTAAGGATGCAAATAATATGAAAAAGTAGGTTTTGTTGTATGTACAGTTTTTATCTTTTTTGTCTAAAAGAGAGGCTTTTACTTATCAAAAAGGAAAATGCTCAGGCACAGCACATGGATGAGTTGCAATCACCATAAAGTGCTGCACTCCATATGCCAGCAAATTTGGAAAACTCAACAATGGCCACACGATTGGAAAAGCTCAGTTTCCATTCCAATCCCAAAGAAGGGCAGTGCCAAAGAATGCTCAAACTACCGTACAATTGCGCTCATTTCACACGCTAGCAAGATTATGCTCAAAATACTATAAGCTAGGCTTCAGCAGTATATGAACCAAGAACTACCAGATATACAAGCTGGGTTTCAAAGAGGCACTAGAGATCAAATTGCCAAAATTCGCTGGATCATGGAAAAAGTGAGGGAATTCCAGAAAAACATCTACCACTGCTTCATTAACTATTGATTTTGGGGATCACAACAAGCTGTAGCATTCTTAATACTGGTGGGAGTACCAGTCCACCTTATCTGCCTCCTGAGAAGCCTGTATGCTAGTCAAGAAGCAATAGTTACAAAGAGACAAATGGATTGGCTCAAAATGGGGAAAGGTGTATGACAAGGCTGTATATTGTTACCCTGCAATTTAACTTATATGCAGAGTACATCATGAGAAATTCTGGGCTGGATGCATCACCAGCTGGGATTAAGATTGCTGGGAGAAATATCAACACCCTCAGATCTGCAGACGATACCACTCTTATGGCAGAAAAAGAAGAGGAGCTAAAGAGCTCTTGGCGAGGGTGAAAGAGGAAAGTGCAAAAGCTGGTTTGAAACTCAACATTAAAAAAACTAAGATCATGGCAACCAGTCCCATCAGTTCCTGGCAAATAGGGAAGAAATGGAAGCAGTGACAGATTTAACTTTCTTGGGCTCCAAGATCACTGCAGACAGTGACTTCTGCCATGAAATTAAAAGATGCTCCTTGGGAGGAAAGTTCTGGCAAACCTAGACAGCATATTAAAAAGCAGAGACATCACCTTGCCAACAAAGGTCCGTAAAGTCAAAGCTATGATTTTCCCAGTAGTATTGTATGGCTGTGAGAGCTGGACCATAAGGAGGGCTGAGTGCCAAAGAAATGATGCTTTCAAATTGTTGTGATGGAGAAACTCTTGAGAGTCCCTTGGACTGCAAGGAGATCAAACCAGTCAATCCTAAAGGAAAGCAATCCTGACTGTTCACTGGAAGGACAGATACTGAAGCTGAAGCTCACCTTTGGCCATCTAATGAGAAACACTGGAGGCAAAAGAGAAGTGGATGGCAGAGAAAGAGATGGTTAGATAGCACTGTTGGCACAGTGGGCATGGATTTGAATGGACTCTAGGAGGCAGTTGAAGACAGGGAGGCCGAGCATGCTGTGGTCCATGGAGTTGCAAAGAGTTGGACACGATATAGCCACTGAACAACCTTTTGTTGAATAACTACCAAACTACTATACCAAAGGAAATGGAGGAACTAGGATATATAGACTCAGAAGAATTCTGGCAGAAGATCTCCATTCATTACCTATAAGCTTATCCTGTCACTGCCGTTACAGAAAATCTCTTTTAGAATAGTTCTTCAGCTGTTTTTGTTTGTTTTATATTGTTATTGTCTTGTTTCTAAACATTGTAAACCACTCAGAATTGTTATTATGAAGTGGGCAAATATATAAATGGAAAAAATACAAAAAATAAAATGGATGTTAAACAGAGTAGTATTCTTGCTCCTCCAGTGTTCATTTTAACTGTTAACTGTTCTGTACAGGCTTTATCAACTAGCAAATTTTATTGCCAAGTAGTAAAACAGAGACGTACTTTGTACTGTTATACACAAAGGCTGCTATTCTTTCTGTGTCTCAGGCAGACTTTGAGAAACCCACTGAGTATTAGCCAGTTTCTGCCATCAAGAGAACCTTATAATTAACTGTATAAAAACTAAGATGATCCTATTTACCAAAACATGCTTCAATTACCAATATAAATGCCAAATTAACAGCATCCAAATAGAACAAATTGTGCTTTAAATATTCATCCTTTAAATAATAACTTCACAATATTTAATCTGATGCACAAATACTGTAATTAGCTATATAAGCCATAAAGGTTTATCTCATTGACAGTTAAAATTGTTCAGAGTTAAGATAATGTCAGTTCTACTTTATGGTATACAACTCTGTCCTTACAAAGACTTAGATTCAGCCTAGCTAAATTTGTGAGAATTATTCTACATACCCCTTGATTTATCTATAATGATCAGATTTATCTGTAATAATCAGATTTATCTATACTGATCAGATCAATAAGATCTGAATTAGGATCTATTTTTATAGTTATATTTATATAACATACATTGGCTGAACACTTGAAGAGCGATTCAGCATTTAACTCATTATTATACATAAATTTAAGAAAACCATTGCTCATGACTTTTTTGTCTTTAGCCTCTCAGCTCAAGGGTTGCAAATGGAGAAAACTATCTCTGGAATTAATGTGTTCCCAATCTTGATCTATAAACTGAAAGATCAAAAGCTCCCACATTCTGCTTCTGGGAATGATCTATTTGCATTGTGAAATACTTTTAAAGTTTCAGTGCTCTACCCTTGAAGCTGGTAGAAGAATGACTTAAAAAGCTCTCCTGCCCAAAATATAAATCCATAAGATTATAACTCATGTCCTGTAGCATTGTCCATTCTGCCCTGACTGGTGATCTGCACTGTTACATCCACTCCATGTTAAGCATGGAGTGAGTCTGTGGCTATGCAATTTCTTCTAGAAGGCATCACCACTGCAATCTTTTAAGTCACTGAATGTTGTCCCTTTGCAGCTGCCAACAAAAGACAACAGGTCTAAACTTGTTCTACTTTGGAAGGGCATGTTGTTGCTTAGGAGTCTCAAACGGCAGTTTTCTAATGTTAGTCATTGCGTCTTGATCATACCACTTTTCCTTTTTAATTTGGCATCTATAAGTAAATAAGGAACCAAATGTAGTTCATTCTTTTTAAAATATGTTACCTGTGTTTTATTTAAAAGGGGGAGATTTACAAGTGTGAGAATTGGATTGCTGTTGAAAAGATGCATTATTCACATAGATTTTTAAAAGAAGGCATGCCATGTTTAAAATAATAGAGCCTGATCAAATACCTTTTACTGCCTGAGATAGAAGCAAATGGCAAGTTTTTTTTACTTATGGTGAAACAAGCAGTCAAAGTGAACATGATCTTTTTCTTGAGGCAAAAATCGTGCAAATACCTGTCTAATGTGGTAACAAAATACAATTAAAAAAATATGTTGTGTTGGAAAGAGAAATCACTGTTGGGTGCTGTTTTGGAGAACATGAATGAAGAAAGCACTAAACTCAGCCCACTGGCTTCATATTTATTTGATATGCTACATAAAGCAGCCTTCTCTAGAATGTAGTGAAATAGAATTTTGAGATCTTAACGCAACATATCTGGAGGCACAAGGATGGGTACAGTTGACAGTGAGTTAGGATGAAGTCATCAGTATCTAGGGCGCACAGTGGTATGAGAAGATGGACTTGTCAGATGGAAGGTCAGCAGCTTGAGTTTGAAACCCAAGAACCGCCACGTAACGGGATGAGCTCCTGTTACTTGCCCCAGCTCCTGCCAACAAAGCAGTTCAAAAGCATATAAAAATTAAAGTAGATAAATAGATACCACCTTTGGTGGGAAAGTAACAGCATCTGTGTGCCTTGGCCTATGGTCATGGGGGCCACATGATCATGGAAGCATCTTCAGACAATGCTGGCATGAGCACTGCCCACTAGAGTTGGCCACGACTGGCAGGGGAAACCTTTACTTTTCTATATCAGTATCTACGAACCTGGAAGCCAGCCTCATTGCCTTCAGAGAAACTTTTGAGTAGACACATAATCCTTATTATTTGTTTTACTTACTAAACACATTTATATAACCTCTCATCTATCAAAAGTAACTCTGGATGGGAAACAAAATAACACAATACATTACAAACAATTTAAAACAATAAACTTCACTGAAGGGCAATATAAAGTAAGATTTCATGCAGCCTTCATTTTTTTCAGGACCTAAGAACTTATTTACTCAAAGAGTATAATTTCTACATTCCTATTATGTTATGCCACGTTGTATCTTTATGCTGATAGCTGTGTTTAAAAGTGATAAAAGTTAGGTTTCTTCTCTAAATGTATCATAGGTAAGAGATAAAGATTTCCCCTTTCAGTCCTGTGCAACTCTAGTGGGGTGCTCATCTCCATTTCATAGCCAAAGAGCCAGAGTTGTCCGAAGATGCTTCTGTGGCCATGTGGTCAGCATGACTATATGCCAAGGTACACGGAACAATGTTACCTTCCCACCAATTTAGGTGGTATCTATTACTTGCATTTTGCATGCTTTCGAACTGCTAGCTTGGGAGAAACTGAGGCAAATAATGGGAGCTCACCCCATTACATGGCACCTGGATCTCAAACTCAGGCTGCCAATCTTCCAGCTGACAAGCTTAGCGCTTTAACCGTTAGGCCACTGAGCCCCCTAAATGTACCACAGAACCAACCAATTCAGGTTGCTAGTCCTTTAGCAAAGCCTCATCCATTAGGAGCTCCACTTAACTATACTCAGTTCATTGAACTACAGGTGTCATAATTCTTAATTCTCTACAAAAGAGTTTGATGCTAGCTGGGAATTGTAGTCTAGAGCATGTGAAGGTTACAAAGATAGGAAAGTTGCTATATATGTACATTCCATTCTCTGGCATATTTGTTCTATCTTTTCACTACCAAGAAATATTAGCTCCTGGCCATATTTGCATTCTTCCCAAAGGCTGCTATTCTTACCCTACAAATGTCTTAATATCCCTAGAGTTCATTATCCACACCTGCCATATGTCCCTAAGGAAGTTTACTTAACATGCCATTCCAATCTGCAGCACCTCTCATTTAGTTCCTACCTTAGCTTTTTTTTCAAGGCAGCTATTCTAGTATTCATTTAACATTTAAAATAATACAGCAGAAGCAATATACTGTAATACATTTACAGAAACTAACACAGGTTATGGAAACCTTCCCTTTTTTTACAAGTTAAGGTAGGGATAAGATGCCAGACAAGTATCCCCTGAACATACTTCAAATAATTGAGGACTACCTTGCATTTATTTCAGGGGAGTTCAAACACATAAGTGATCATTTTGAACTGCGATTATTCTTAAGGCCCTTCAAAGAATGTCTGTTCTTTCAAAGGATAGACATTTTGGTCCTTTTTAATTGTTGATGGAGTTGCCAGTAAAACATTTTCTATATCAGGAAGGAAAGAACAGAGTACTTCTGAGATAAGAGAATTCTTTGGAGTTAATTATTGGGGACAATAAAGGAAGAGATCAGTTCTAACTGAAAACAACAACCAAGAATCACTGTTGCAGGAAAAAATCATAAAAGGAATTACTCTTAAGGAGAGACATCACTGCATTAGGTTATTATTTTAGATTTTGTGTGTTCATGTGCTATTAAAACTATGGCTAATTGAAATTAGCCACCGAGTCTTTGGATTTCGGTGGCATAGAAATTTAATAAATAAAACCATGTTTTTATACTTGGCTGCTATTCACTGATAATGAATAGTCCCTAATCCTTAAACCCCATATTTCGTGCTAGCCTATGAAGCTTTTCTATTCAATACCTTTAAAAATAATGTAAATAAAACTGATCCCATGACAAGAGTTTATCGAAAGATACAAATACTACTTCATCAGGAAGCTATCCCACGGAGACTGAATTGGCACTTTCCCAGCAGAAAGGTTAGATGTACCAAATAATTAAGGGGAGGAAGGGGAACAGCCACTACTAACTTCATTTCCAAAAATGTCTATCCAGAGCAGCATACATGCAGCAGTTCAAACATCTCATTTTGCAGCTACTGGTAACTATCAAGCAGGAGCAGAACTGCCAAAAGTAAGTAAAATAATAGTCATTCATGAAGTTTCCTTTCCAATCTAGTTTCCCGCAAAGACTGTATATTAGTTTCAATTGCTGGTAGTTATGTTGCTGGAAATAATATAGTCTTATTTTTAATCGGGTACCACGAAGTTCACGAGGGGAAACCGGCAGCCCTCTTGCTGAAGCTGGCTCAGCGTTGCGTACTTAGAGTCAAGTTGAGTAGCCCCTGCAAGAACTTGGAAGTCCACGACATCTGGACAATTACTGGTTTCCCTGCAGCTGGCAGACTGGGAAGGCATTCGGAAAAAACCCGATCCAAGGAATCAAACGTGGGGCGATCCTCCACAGCTCCCATTTTTAACCCGGGGTCCACCTGAAAGCAAATCAGGCGAGAGCATGTCTCTGCACACACTCAAGCGCATCATTATGATCGGATTCTTTCCCCCTCCCCACAGTTTGTGTGTACCTATTACAAGAAAGGAGATCACACCGGATCATATGCGAATGTGTCCATTTTGCTTCACTCTGCACTTCCACGACCACTCGCTCAACGAATTGAAACCACGAGACTCAAAACACTGCGCGGCAAAAGGAAATACTGTAGCCGGCTAAACTTCTCCGCCCCCAAAATATATCTTTTAGGTCAATCCCGGGATGCTTCTTCCGTTGCTTTGCACCCGAGTAACCATTTTTAGTAAGGGCGCTCGGCTTCCTTTTGGGTGTCTTGCAGCCATTGCCCGAAAAGAAGCCGGCGGCTTCTGCCTTCAGCCCTAAGAAAACGATGGAAAACGCAGCCATCTTTGTTAGGGGCACAGTGATTTCCCCACTTCCGAGAAGAGACGCACCGCCCCCTCCGTCTTTCTTCGCGCTCTCTGTCATGGCGTCGAGCGTTCCGTGAAAGGACGACGGGACCGTCTGCGGAGGCGGCTTCTTTTCCAACAGGGCCACTTGGCAGGGGAGGCCGCCGTCCAGCGAAGACAGGCAGCATGGCACCTCTCTGGCCGTTGGGAACCTTGTGGCTGGCTTATTTCGTAGCTCGGGGTGTGGCGAGCGACGATGCTCCGTTGAAGTGCGAAGATCTGCGAATCGGCCAATATCCTGAGGGCGGGAGGACGCCAGGGGAACCTGGTCGCCATGGTGATAGGCTTTGCAGGGGTTGAGGAAGGGGAGGGGGCGGCGCCCTTGTGTCCTAAAAGGGTCGCGAGGCGTAATGAGCCGGTGCTCGGGAGAAGCTGCACCTGTTGAATTACTTTCGGGCAGCTGTGAAAGGGATACATTAGTCCTAACTACAACAACCACGGACTGACTGACCAAAGGCATGGTAACGACCCCATATGGCAGTCTCAAACTGCCATTCCAAGCAGAGCCTGGAATGAATCTCTGCCCTCTTATATCCCTTCAATCTGTAGCCTTGGTAGCGGGAAGAATTCTTGTTATTGGTGGATTTGTAGCCTGCTTTTTTCCGCCAAAACCTCAAGATCTCTTCTGTGGTGACCTCCCTTGGAGTTGCAAGTTTAAGAAATAATTATTGAAACACGAGAAGCAGTTTGGTGACTGCTTCTTAATATTCGGGACTGACATAACTCGTTCACATTATTTGGGGTATGATCTTACATGACACTAATGAAATCGAGAATCTGATACAAAATTAATTTATTATTTCTGAGAATTTTGAGGCCGGCTCTTTGTGCCAATAATTTTGCATATGACAGAGAAGTAAATTAATGGTGGCTGGGGTGCTCGTTTTAATTAATTATTTATTTCATTTTTTGTGTCCCTCACATTCTCTCAATCTGGGCATTTAAAAATAAGTGCAAACCCAAGTGTAACTGAAAGAGGTAAAATAAAAACAGAATGGAAAAATTAAAAGTAAAACCAGAAACCAATCCTAAGGCAGTTCAGTAAATTATTCATTTTTTTTACACTTTTAAGCACTTCAGTAATTAGAATTCTCTCAAAGAAATCCAAGAATAATCTAGAATAAAATTAACACCTTCACTTTATCTGTTTTTACACAGTATTGTAAAATAATCATGAAATAAATATATCTGTTTCCTTTGTAAAATAATTGTTATCAAATGTTTACATTTGTGCTCTTTGTACTATCTTAAGTCATCAAGTTGAACGGATTAAATTTGATTAGTATCTTGCATTCAGAGATTACAAAGTTTTTCACCTCTAGACAAGGTGGAAACTGATAAAGACAATAATCTATACACAGTTCTATAAGAATATAATTAAAGCAACATGGGTTGTGAAGGAAAAGGCACTAAAATGAAATGAATTTAATCTTTTTGAAAAATATTTTTTCTAAAATTTGTCTTTTACGTTTTTAATTTTTGAGTTGTTACAGTTTTATTTGCTTTATTTTATTTTACGCTTCCCAATATATACCATCTCTGAGGGAGATGGGCAGTTTAGAAATACGAATGAATGAACAAATGCAAGTGTTTTCAAACATATTATTAAAAATGACAGGTGTTTCATCTACTTCGTTAGCTTAGGGAAGGCATTACAGGATTATTATAAAAAGTTATACTTTTTTGTCATAAATGAGACTTACTATATTGAGGAAAGTTATGTAGGGTTGTACCTACTAAATGTCTTCACAGTGTACTTGCATATGACTGAATTAAAGGGGACCTTAAATATTCGCTATAATAGAATTGGCACTTCTCATTCTCCATAGAAAAGTGAACATCTAATCAAACAACTTGCTTTTGGAACTTTTGCTATACATAATGTAGTTAGCAGATCTGGGCAACATATTGTATGCCTTTTCAGATGTTGCTGAACAAGCCAGCATTGCAAACTGAAAGTATCTGTGAATCATAGTTCCAACATGATAAGGCTGTATATTTGAACCACAGCATCACTGACGTACATTTTGACAGCCTTCTCTTAAATAAACTCAGTGAAGGAGAACAATAGAAGGCTTCTGTTCCATTGTTAAAAACCTGGGTCCTTTTTATTCCCCTTGGTACAGTATATAACACTTGATATGTCCATGATAACAGTTAGTGATGTGATGTTGAAAGGACAGTACTGTATGCAACATACATGTAGTTTATGATCTACAAACTTTAAGGCTACCTATAAAAACCCTTCTTCCAATACTGTCCCCATCAGGGATATTAGAAAAAGACAACCAAAGATAGGAAGTTTGTCTTTTTTAATGTTGGCTGCCTCTTCGATCTGGTATGATTTCTTTTAGAAATCCTGATTTTTTTCTAACAGTTTGAAATATTTAAGACCCATTAATTAAAATGCTGTGTTTTTGGATCCTGTTTATTATTTTTAATCCAAATATTTATTTGTTATACATGTATATTTTTATCCTGATTTTATTCTCTGTTATATTTTACATTGCAAAATAGGATGTCTAGATACATTTATTTCATGAAACATTCAGTTAATTTAACATAGGGTAACAATTGGTTATTCTGAGCTCTACTTGATGGCTATATTTACCCATTGTGCTAAGCTAAAATATAGTGTGTTTGTTTTTGGCACAGCTTTTGTGAAAACCCAACCATTCTTTGGTTTTGTATGAACCCAGACAGTTATGTTTAGTGAATATGTGATGGGTAAGTAAAGCATAATTTAGCATGATTGGTGAATCAATGATTTATGAGTGGAAAGAGATATGGAACAGAACTTTGTGGCTGGGTTCACACATAATAAATCAAGCTCTGCAACATTTGGGGCCTAAGTATTGCACTTAGCCACATTCCTGTAGGTAATGGGACCAGAAAAAAAGCTAAATTTAATTTACTTTAACTTAATCATTTAAGTTAATTTGTACTGCTATACAGCATACTTCGTTAAAGCATGATTAGTTGTATAAGCCAAAATCGGTTAGCTTGTCAAAAAAACTCCATAAACCATGATTTAGAAAGCAGAGTGGATAGGTTTATACAGCATTTAAAGCCAAATCATTATAGCTTAGGGTAATATTTGAACCCATTATATAGTATCTTGTTAAATCTATTGTTTAGCTTTCCCCAATTTGGTGCCGTCCAGATATTCAAGGAACTGTCACAATTTCTGTGACTGGAAATTCTTGTAGTTTTAGTCCCAGAATATTGTTATGATTTCTGGCCAGAGAAGGCCACGTTCATTAAAATAGCTTCCCAGTTTAAATGTTGCTGCACCTCTTATTTTTATGGGTGAGAGAAGAAAATATGACCTTTTCAGCCTATACAGTTTTAGGATGATTAAAAACAAATTATCATGATGCTAGTTTTTACAGTTCTTTGGCTTACATTTATTTTCCTTAGTTGTACAAACATATATCTGCAAAGATCCTAAAATAGACAATGCAACCCAAGAACCCACGAAGTGTACAAATCACACTGCATATGGTAAGAGTAATGCTGTGTTTTCTTTAATCAAATGCTTTCAGTGGATGAACTGTGTACAGTTTCTTCTCATAGATATCATAGGTTTTTTTAAAAAAGTGGACATGGGGCAGACCTTCCTTGCAAAAATTAATACTTGAGATGAACTAACAAGATTTGTGATTAGTTTATTCCAATTTATACTGCTGTCCATCTCATATGACTCTGGGTATCTTACAATTATTAACACAAAAATAATACAAATAAATATCGGCTGCACATATATTTTAGGCATGAATTGTTGCAGGTGCAAAATAAATTTTGTTTTACTTTATGTTTATTTTTTAAAGTTAATTTGTAAAATTTAGATTTATTGTCACTCTTTACTAAAATTAAGAATAAATTTAATGTCTGCTGTATTATCCATTAGTTAGTTGTCTTGCTAAAAAGATGTTGTAAGTGTTCTGTATTTAAAATGTTTAGCTGATAACCTATATAAAATGCTGGTGTTCTTTTATGTCCTTAGTTGCCTGTCTCCCAGCCCCAAATATTACTTGTAAAGATTTCAGTGGAAATGAAACTCAGTTTACTGGAAATGAAATTGGATTTTACCAGCCCATTGACTGTCGAAGTGTGTAAGTGATAACTCTGGTTAATACATAAGGATTCAATTGATAGTAAGCATTTGCTCTATTAATTATAGAAGTTAATTACTCATTTTATATGCACCGAAATTACTTTATTGTTTTGAAATATCCTGCAATCCTTTCAGTTCTGTTAGAGATTGGAGGATTGATATTAGGCATGCCTTATTTAATACCTGCTTTACACAGCTATCATTCTTGGGATCAGAAAGGATTCAGTCCCAGGAGAGTGAAGATTCTAACAACATTGCAAAAAAAAATTGCAGACTTTCTTAAAAAGGCAACTGGACTTTCATTATTAGATGTAACAGGGAAACAGTTCAACTCCTATCCAGTTGAAATGTTCCCCTATGACATCTAATAATAAAAGTCCAGTTGCCTTTTTAAGAAAGTTTGGGAAAAATTTTTGCAATTTTGCTACAAAACATGATCTGGATTAATGCGAATATACATAGACACAAAAGTGAAGATTGTTAATGAATTGGATTATGCCTGTCATATATTTCTGCAATAGGCTAACATGATTTGTGCAAACTGTAGATAACGTGTAACTGGTATTGTTCCTGTTTTATTGTCTACCATTTTGTTTCTTGGCTTAATTCAACATATTACTAACTTGATTGTAACTCTTGATGTATTGCTAGAATTATATCTGTGCATGACCAGCATAACTAGACATTTGCACAATATCTGTGAGAGTCAAGTATTTAGTGATGAAGGAAAAGAAAGAGAAGATTATGTAAAGTTTTATACTTAAAATCAGGGAGCTCTTTTGCAGATATGGTACATCATCAGAATGAACAGATGAATAGATGCTTTGATACAGAATTAAGATTTAGTCCAAACATAATTAATGTAGCTAATTTTTGTAAACTGAAGTAAGTTAATTACTTTTATCAGTTGCTATGTGCAAAGACAATTTATGTAAATTATAGAAATTATGCATTTTTTCTTTTTCATATGGAAAATAAAAAAATAAAGCATGTAGAATTACAAACAGCTTTGAAATCATTGAATCTCACTGGCCAGGTTTACCTTGTTTGTCTTGGTTAGTTTGAGCTCTGTCTTTGCAACTGACACCTAAGAGATATAAAGAATACCGAACCACTAATGTAAGATGAGGCTTGCAGAATAGTCAAATTTCTTAGTATTTTTGTATTCTTATTTTTTGAATACCATGTGTTGTTGGAATCAAAAGTACAAAAATGCTTTTTTTGAATGCGAGTTCGTTATCTTTACCTTTTAAGTCTATATCTAGAAAATTATAATGTGTCTGTCTGAACTATACCTTTTGAAAATACAGTGGTGCCTCACAAGACGAGTAACTCACAGGGCGAGAAACTCGCAGGACAAGCAAAAATTTTAATCAAAAAA
>JANHZU010004219.1:113209-126095 GCA_032468055.1 Acrochordus granulatus
TGAATCAAGATTGAGGACACAAACAATTTAGTGCAGGGTAGCCAACTTTGGGGGCTCAGAGGATACTTTTGGTATCTTGAGAATATAGCCTGAACACTCTGGCAGAAAGTCCCATGAAATGGGCTTGTCTGTTCACAAAAGAGCTGCAACACTGGCAAAGCCATATAGGAAACTCCCATTAACTAACAAAAAGCAAACAGCAGAGATTGGACCTATCATCCTTTCTAGCCTAGTGAGTCAAAGCCTAGAAGAACTGGGTAGATCTGTTCCTATTTCCTCAAACTGTTATGGGCTCTGTTACAGCCAGAGAGGCATTCTTGTAAATTAATATGGTGCTAGAACGAGGGCTTGGCTTTGCAGTATGCTTGCTTCCCATTAATGTTTATTCTTCTTTCCCTCCTAAAATTAAAATATTTTTTAAAATAAATAAAATCAGGAAGTTTAGGATGGGTGCAAAGAGAGATATTGCCTAGCAAGGATCAAATGATATACTTCTGACATTTCCTTTGGCAACATTATGGAAAAAAAGAACAAACTCTGCATAAACTAGCCTATTTTTCTATAGCCAAAAGAACATTATTCCGCTGTACAGAACAATTCTTCCATCTGCATAGAGTGCCTAAAATGTTTTCATTAAATCATTATAATCTCATATTTCCCCTTGATCATGTCCAAATTTTAATTTCAAAGTGTAGGGCCAAGACTTTCTCTGCCTTTCTGCCATGCTCTGCTGTACTTGAAATAAATGCAGTATGCTGAATGTACATCTTGGAAAGAAAAAGAAAGCTATACATTTTGGATTGAAAACACTGACAAACAACCTGAATACCCAAATCCTATGTTAATTCCTAGTGACCACTCATGAATCGGGCCCAAAGTTTATACAGAATTTTGACAAAAAAGAAAAAAGAAAAAATCAGCAGTGCATGGAAACTAAATAGCCATATGAGGTTTGGTTTTAAAGTTTCTTATACATTTCTTTTAAATGAGGCGGTCTGGTGTGAAATAGGGCCAAGCATGGGTACCTGGTTAAACACTGTCCATCAATGTCAGTTCCAAGTTTGAGAATTGTCGCTTCCACTGAAATATTACGTCTGATTTTTCTTCTGAGATAAGCTTTTAGAGTTCTTACGGCTGCTTTAAGCAAAGAAAAGATGCCACCAGGCATGGATTTTTGATTCCAAACCCTATACCTGCCCTCGAGAGTGAAGAATGCCCCCCACAAATAATACTGAATTGAACTTTAAATTAAATGTGTATTTCCAAAATACTGAAAACACCCAAAATCAAGAAAAAACAGAATTGTGTTCTCAGTGAAATATCTTTAAACCTATCTGACAAGAACCAAATCAGAACAAAAAGGCTAACATAACTTTGAGTAATATTCATACAGCTCACTAAGCATTATGGAATAGCATGCATTAATATTGTTTGGTTATCTTACATCACCTATATCAGAAGGTTCTGACAGACAGCGAAGGCTACTGGTGTAGAAAAATCTTATTTCAGAAGAGCAATATAATACAGATTTCACAGGCACTACATTTTTAATATATCAGGTATTATGCTGGTTTTCTTATATTTCTTTCTGTCCTAAAGCTGGCATTTATAATAATGATCCAAAAGGCAAGGATTGAAGTAAACGGAAAGTAGATACCAAAGTTGATATATTTTTTTTTCAGATTTATATTAGTGCATAGTTCTCATGCAGATAAACACTGCTATGCATTTACATTGTTGGAAAGCAGAGTGAATTGAGCCCAAGTTGTCACATTTTTGTAAATCATTTTGCCAGCCTGTAATAGCACCATGTAATGGATTTGCATTAAACATTAAATTGATTTCAGAATCGGTGACACAGTATTCACTACAGTTAAGTGCTATGGAATAGCTTCAATGTTACCTGCTATATATCAAAGCAATTTTCATCCCACTGCTTTTTTATTGGAAAAAATAAAAGAAAAATGGTACTTAATGCTAATTAGACTATTGCACAGCCTTGGACTTGATGGTGGCATAGCCGGGTTTTACTGTCAAACAGTAATACATGCATTGACTTCAAGACAAAATTGGTTTAATAAGCTTGATTTAATGGAAACCTTTCCTGGTAGGCAGAGTTTACTTCATGAGATCTCCCCCAATAAATTGCATGAAAGATGAGTTTCTTTTAGGTGCCATTGAAGCTCTCCTTACATTTTCATGCCAGTAGTGGTTTGCAATGTTTGTTCTATGGAGGCCTTCTACCAAAGTAAAACCATAAAAAGATATTTCCAGAGACACAATGCAAAGTATAATATTGACATTCTTTTTGAAAAATCACAAGGAAAAAAATATCAGTTTTATGCCATGTATCTGGATGTGTTTTTTTTGCCTTTTCTCTCATTTGTGTACACAGTAACTTTAATACTGATACTGCAAATCTGTAAAATATATGGAACAAAGAGAAGACAGTGAAAGAAAAGTAAATAGAGGGATTTTGCATATTCCTCTGGGCTGACTGAATTCTGTGGAAGTGAAAAAACAGTTCTATCCCTTTACTTTTGTCAACTTGAAAGAGAAGAACGGAGATCCTCTTCCAGAAAAGGTATGCTCATGGCTGGTTGGAGACCGGTTCTCAGATCAAGATTTTCCAGCCACACTGGTCGATACATCTTATCTTCATGAGCAAACATGGTCACTGACTATGCTATCCTGGGATAACAGGAGTCATAGTTCTACACCCTTGGAGAACATCAGGTTGGGGAAGATTGCATTAGCCTCCGGTTTCAAAAATATATAAAATACAGTAAATAAATAATGCAATATCTCAGGGGTATGCAGACTAGCAATAAGATAAATTCTATTTTGAAAATGGATTAAGAGAATAAAACTTCTATTAGTCAATTCAATTCAAGTAGAGTACTGTGTTTCTATTTGGGATAGCGAGGGAAAAAAGAGTTGGTTAGTGGGCATCTGGTCATTTTTAAAGAATGACTTGGGCAGAAAAGATGTTTGTGCAAAGAATAAAAAGCAATTTTGAAATGGGCAATGGATATGTTAATCTGATTCTGCATTGTGTGATCCAGGATTATTTTTCTTTTAAGGACTGCACACCCCATGCAGTTGTCTCCCTTCAGATCTACATTCTCCACTCTGCTTTGAGGAATAAAAACTCTGTTCTCCACACCTGAACAGATTCATGTTGCTGTTTTTGCATGATAATAAGATGAAACAAATGTTAATTTAGTGTCTTTAATACTTTACAACTCCTGTTGATAAACACCCTTGATCACATACCTAACGTTTAAAGCCTTTAAAACAATTTGTTTTGTGTGATTCCAATCAGAATTGCCTAACTTTACCATCTTCAAACTTAATATGATAAAACACCTTCAAAAATACAGCATATCTGTAATGTCCATTTACAATGGTTTTTCAGTAGCCTATACTTCTCAAGCATAGGAATATGCTATACTATTGAGAGAAGGAAAAAAAAACTGTATTTAAATACATACAAAAAAGGAAACAGGAAAGTTTTTAACTTAAATCCAGTTCCCAAAGGAAAAAAGCAATTCTATGAATGCTGCCTTTATAACGAACAATCAGAATTTCACTAAGCTAATTTGACAGAAATTTTTCTTATTCAAACAACATTACAAAAGTCCTGCATTATAAAATAGGGTAGAATAAATCAGTGTAATCAATAAAACTATACAACATACACATTACATAGCTTCTGAGTGGGCAGCTTTGATTCTCTCTCTTTCTGGCCATGACTATTACATGCTTTCTAAAAACAACTAACTGCCCAAACTATTGCTTAGTTTGCTTTGTTTCTTTTTTAAAAAAGGGTGCAATTTTGTTGTATATACAACCAATTTACTGGTAATACCTTGGCTTAGAGCAAGGTTCTGACAAAATGTTTGTCTAGGCTTTTTTTCCCCTTCACTGTGAAGCACTGAAAGCTGCTAATTTTTTTATTTTTTTATTTTAGTGCACATATGTCTTAATAAGGTAATGCCCTGCTAAGTGCTATAGGGAAGGCAAAGGATGCTGGCTAGTGGATGTGATACCATAATACTAACAATCACACAATACAACAGAGCAAATGACTACTCAACCACTTATTTGACATATATGAAAATCCAAAACATTTTTTCCTTAAATAGAGAATAACCAGTAAACAATTTTCAGAACTTGGAAGTTTAAAAACGTGCATATAAAAATGGGCATTTTATACTTTTTATTGAATGCGGTTTGATTGCAATCTGCTAATAAAAATGGGTGTGGGATTTGAAGAAAATGGGAGGTTTTTTTTTAAGGCTTGCTTGTGAAAGGAAGAATTGAAAACAAAACTGCTTGAAGCAGGGTTCAGCTTAGTGCTTCACAGTTTGACTGCTTCTCTAAGAAGAGCCCTTCCTGCGTGTGCATTCAAAAATCACACACAAAAAAAGTACGAAGACAAACACCTAAAACACGCTGCTTCAAATGCAGCACTGACTTTGGTCAAATTAAAAAAAAAGTTAAAAGAAAAATTAAGAATTGCTAAGCTTTTCTTCTACATGATATAAGCAGGTATTGCATATTTTCATATATCTGGGGAAAAAATAAAAACAAACAAAAGGAAGACTCCAAATAAAATGTAAAATGCAGCCACATCAAAAATACTGATACTCTAGCATCTACAGATTTCAGAATAGCACTGCCACTGACCATACAGGACAAGAAAACACTACCCCTATCTGTGGAACAACTAACATCCTATTGTATTCTAAGATGCTGAAACTGACAATGGCGGACGCAAAAGTCACATTTACAAAAAAGTGTCTCCAAATGCTTGACTAGGGGAAAAAAAAACCCTTTCAATATAGGAACATGTGCAACAATTCCACAAATAATCGCTATCCAGGGCAAGGCACATTGATATGGAATTATTATTATTATTATTTTTGTTTCGTGCAAATCAAGAAAACAAAACAAAACAAAAAAAAGTTTTAGGGAAAAAATGAGGAGCAAAGTGTCTTCCCAAGAAATTCAGTTTACTTGATTGTATAGGACAGTAGTAGAAACCCTTCTGAAGGGCCGAACAAACATAGTTTAAAGGCAAGTGCCTGGATTAGGGATTACAATATTGTGTCTTAATGCACTCTACTTTACCCTACATTAACTATATAAAAATTAGTTACTAACACTAGAACATGCAGAGACTTTCTCTGATTAGCTAGATTGGCCAACCAGAACGTATATATATGTATAATATAGGAAACCTTCTTAAAGTTGCATGGAAAGCAAAGGGGTGCTCCGCTGTCTGATAGGAAAAAAAAATCACTTGCATTTTTTTGCTGTTTTTTTTCTTTTTTTCCTTTTTTTTATACATAAGATACAGGACATTTGGGGTCCAAACTTTTTTTTTTTTGAAGCAAGTGCCCTTACTTTGAACTGGCGTAAGATGTAAATCCACATTTTGCTTCTCTACTGTTGCCTTTGCAGTCCAGAAAGAAAAGAAAAGGAAACGAACAGCCAGTTCAGGGACACAGAGGCATTCTACTTTCTGGACAGCTATCTCTTATTATATTAAGGGCCACAATCCAGTGCAGGATAAAAAATGCTTAAAGCTACTTCCCATCTCATGAATTTTAAGCATGTCTTCCTCTGCATTAAATTGTGGCCAAGATATTTTAAGAAGTGATATACCCTATATTGCCGGAAACATGTATGATTTGTCAGAATTATCATACTCTATTATAATGACTTTTAGCTTATATAATGAACAGATATTATGATTTCATTTTAATTATGTGCTTTGATAACAGAAAATAATTAGCATTTAATGAAGATAACATATTATGGTAAAAGCACCATTAAATTTTGTGTGTGAATGTTTTAAATTTCCTTCAGTTTTAAAGGGATACAAGTTTAACAATAAAAAACATAAAAAGCAAAAATAGCTCCCCCCCCTTTTTTTTTCTTGCAAGGCTGTTTTTTACCCCAATAATTTAGAGTCCTGGGGTGGAAGGACTTGGAAAACAAAAATAGAATTTTCAACAATCTCTATCTTACAAAGATATTTAGCTATCCAATGAAATTGCACTTTTCTCAATTCAAAATTCGATTGTTTTGATTGATTCCTGTCAGTTTCTATCAAAACAGACCAACTTCCCCATTTCCATATGAATTTTATGTCATTGTTGAAAATTGTCAGAAATGTTTTATGTTAAGTGCAGCATTTAAACTTTTTCTTTTTTTGTTTGACCTGTAGTAGGTTGACGGTTTATATTTCTTTGCCACTTGTGTCAAAATCAACCTGTCAATAACCATCTTATGATTCATGTCATATATTGAATTGCTGATTGCAAAATTAAAAAAAAATCCTGATATGTTACAGAAAAAATATGCCCCATGCTGGTCTTGTAAGCCCTATACTGGAGAACTCAGCTACTATAAGTTATTTATGCGTAGCTCTTAGAATCTCTCAGTAGGTCTCAAACCTGTATGGGAAATAAATCAGTAAAAATACTGTAAAACAGTTAGGTGCTATATGGAAAGGGTTACAATAGCAAGTCAGTTAAGTAGCCAGCAGGCTCACTCTGCTACCCAGTGTCCCTAATTCTTACGCTACCACTTGAAATACTTCAAAAATATGAAGCCCAAACATTTCCAGCACCATATGAGAAATTACATCGGTCACTAAGGTGTTCTTTAAAAAAAAAACTCAAACCAAACCACAACCCCAACCCCCAAACTCCCTCCTCCCCCCACAATATTACGGCCTTTGTTGCTCAGTCGTAATGTTTGCCGTCTCTGAGTAAGAGCAGTTGTTTGCTGTCAATCTCTGTCTGCTCCCCTTCCATGGACGTGAAGTAACAACACTGTTTTGTGGCTGCTTCCATGTTACAGAGTTGGGACGAGGGTCAGGTGGTCTGTCTGCTGGATGGTGGGAAGCTGTCAGTTTTATCCCAGGTACCAGGACTATAAAGAAGATAAAAGAAAAGGAAGCAGTATTATTGCTTTGTGAGATAATTCTAACTTAAACTCATCTATGTTGGTGGAAACTTGACAAAACAAAATCCGGGAACCATAATTTATCTAAATATAGATTGCTGAAACAATTCAAGACTAATATCCAGCATAAGCATAATAAGCACAGCCACTCTGCCTTAACTGTTGTATGCTGTAGATAAAAGAAAAACTTTGGACTAAACGTTACTATTTTAATAATCTGATGTACACATCTTCCTCTTGCAATGAAAGTTTATGAAACAGTTGTGTGAACAGTTGCGTGAAGCATCTTAGAAGTCAACAGAAGATAAATCCTAAATTTAAGGAGCAACTGTTGCAGCAAAAGTGCTGAATCATCTCCGCTGAACTAAATCTATGTTTAAAAATAAAAGAGCTCAGATAAAATCAATTTTTCAATTACAGTAAACTAAAAGAATTATACCAAAATATAAAATACAATTCCTAACAGATTCAGAATTGGTTTTAGTCTCAACAGCTTCAGAATAAGATATGCAGGTTTGTTTCAGTACATAGTGATGATGATAATATTAATGCATGAATGAGATAGTAGAATCAATACACAGCAAAAGTGAATCTTATGATCTCATCATGAATTATGAGATTATGACTTTGCAAAAAAGGCCATGGAACTTTTGGGAGAATAAGAATTTTAATTTTGACATTTTCCCATCACTCTGAAGCCAGGTGATCCAGTATTTTGGGAGGGTTTACACATTCGTTGAAATGTTTACACATTTCCTATACCTTTCAGAATAGGAAAGAAGTCATGGAGGGTGGGTTGCTTCCCAATAACTAAGTCATCAGAGCTTTGTTGTATTTAAAAGTTGTTGGTTACAATAATGAAAAGGATAACATGCCAAATAATGCCAAAGTTTCCCAACAGCAATAATCGTAATTGCCTGCTGCTGCAATAAACCAAGTGAAGATGGGCCTAATGAACAGTGTCAATATGGTTCCAACTAGGAACGGGATGTGAAAGAGAGCGATTTTGTCTTGAATCCAAACAGCTAGGAGGCATGATAAAAAAAAAGCTTTACCGATGGGAAAATAAACCACCAATAACCTCTGCAGAGCTTCATTGATTCAAAAAGAGGGCGGGGGGGGAACGATCTTTGTTCAGGCTTCAAATAAACTGGCAATCAACTAGAAATATATTGACTTGGCTTCAAACATCAGCCGACGTCAGACATACCCAGAGCTGATACTGACCTAGTATAAAGTCTTTGTGAAGAAATGCCCTTTAGAAATGGCACTGATTGGAGGGGGAAAAGCATCAGAACCAGATGACATTTTCCTGAGAGCATTTCGAAGGAGGACATTCCCAGAAATGTTCTCTTCCTTCTGATGGATGCTGAGAAAACAGTCTGCTTGTGGAGCGTGTCCATGTGCCAGTAACACGTGTATTTAATGTTTGCCGCTGGGGTCTAAGGTGTTAGCCAGTCTACGGCTGCAAGTCCATTTAATGACCGAACCTCTACACGGAGATGGCTTTCTGAAAAGCCCTCTTTCCGTCTATTTTATTGAAAGCATTTGTAACTGAGGTCATCCAATACACTGGCATCCCACACCGAAACGGATTCCTTTCCTCTTTAGTCTCCCCTTCCCATCTCCTAAGCAGATACTTGTGGGCAAGGCAGGATTGGAGGTGTAAATGGATAAGGGGAAGTGTTATTGCTTGAACGGAAGTCTGGATGAGTACATTTTTCAACTGCGTTTTCTACCACGTTGCCCTTAACGAACGTGCTAGTATTTCGGCACTCTTTGAGGAAGTCCCAAGTAGCTTATATGGGATTTTATAACATTCCAGTCCTGTGGATTAGACTAAACTGAATTACGGCCAAAGAGAGACATTGTACATTTCATTTATTTACTTATTAGATTTTTATCTTGTCTTTATTACTTTATAGGTAATTGAAGGCGGCAAACATATCTAACACACCTTCCTCCTCCTATCTTTCCCCCAACAACAATCCTGTGAGGCTGAAAGAGAATGACTGACCCAAAGTTACCCACCAGCCAGCTTTCATGTGTAAGGTGGGACTAGAACTCAGATCCTCCTTGTTTCTGGCCAGGTGCCTGAACCGCTACACCAAACTGGCATTTGCATACACCAAACATCCCCCCCACATTCTTTAACTCTGTTTATTTTCACCTCTAGTGTGAGTTTTACATCACAGAGACAAAATATACTGCACTTGTAGCATTTCATTTTAAGAATAGTTTGTATTGATGCATTACTGATAACGTAGAACACATATTTCCAATGAAGGAAACAATGCTTTCCAAAGATGAAAGCTGATTTTTCAATCATTACTGGATCTACCAAGTAACCAAAGATTTATATTTATATTGGAACCAGACAAAAAGTAGGAAAAGATGGCTGGCTTAAAGATTACATGGTTTAAAATATGACAGAATGTCATGAAGATATGTTAAATACTGTTTTATCCAAATTATTTAACTGTGAAGATAAACTTTGTCAATATACATACTTTAGTTTCTTTTTCCCTTCACTACTCAGTTATTTGGACATTTACAAAGATAATATATTTGCATCTGCTATCATTTCTCAGCATTCTTCATAAGCCAGCTTGAAATTGGCTGAAATTAAATAGAAAGTATTTGTTTTGGAACTTTTTTCACAAAAATTTCCTCAATGATTAAGGAATCTGAATTCATTATTTTGAAACAGATGTTCCCCATCAGATTAATCTGAATATAATTTGAGAAAATTAATTTGCTTACTAAAGTGTAATAAATAAATGTCTAGTTCCATAAACATGCTGTGTGCAAATTATGGTTTATGCTATTGCCATCCAAAAGTAATACACTCAAAACACTTTGGTACAAAATATACTTTACATTACGTTCAAGTAAGTGTTGTTATTGAACAAATCCAAGGTTTGTTGTAATACTTCAGTGTTTTCACGGTATGTGTCTCTGCCCCCTGCAAGAATGCCATAATGCATTTTTATCATAGCCTCATCTTAGAATCAAGGTCCCAAAAGTTAGACAACTTTCTAATTGTTCTGTAAAATCAGGTCCAAACTTTCCTATCAGGAGGCTCAACCCTGCCATCCAGCTCAATTATGGATCTAGTACAATGTTTACTTTAGCAACTTTAAATAATTTATAGGGCTACTTAAATTTGGTCTGAGTACTTGCTGAAAAGAAGTACGGTGATTCGATTCTGAATCTGGACATTGATATGCCTGGGATCGCTTATGAACATGCGGTAAAAGACTGTTGCGGAGGCAGCCTGTGCACAGCCCTGCTTTTCGTGACGCTCAGCCTGCATTTTGGACAGCAGGAGGTGCCCTTTTCCATGCCACGTTTTCTCCTGTGCTACTCACGGCATAACTTTTTTTTAAAGGGTTCTGCAGCGCTTCTGCCCTCCTCCAAAAAGAAGGGGAAACCTTCTTTGCCCGTCTTACTATTCAGTGTGCGCCTTGCAGACAAGGTTACCCCAGAGCAGCTCCGTAATCCTTCACTGAAATAGGCTTTATTGATTGCTCTGGTCTATTGTTCCCTTTTCAAGTCCCCCAAGTTCAAGTTCATCCTGGTGTTACATCATGTCTGGTTGCTAGGAGCAACCAGACAGACCCAGACGTGACTATCATTAGCAAGAAACACACTGCTCTCCTCCCACCAACCTTCCAGTGGCTCTGACGTAGCAGGCCCACTGCAAACACATTGAAGTATTTATTCAGCCTAATTTATGACCTACCCAGCGAGCGAGACCCCCACTCCAAAACCCAAGGCTGTTGTATATTTAATTAATCTGCCTCTCTCTGGCACTTGGGAAAGTTAGACAAAGGGCTAATTATTGTGTGGCACTCCCCACACTTTTCTTTTACTGGGGGGGTGAGGGGAGGAGTTGGATATTTGCATGGGAAAGAAAACTTATAGGGCTCATGCCAATCGAACCCTCTCCCCATAAACACCTTTCTCCCATGCTCCTGCCCCATTGGCAGCTCCTGAAATACTTTGCTGCTTAAGGGAATTGGGGGATGGATGCTGGTGGTGGAAGAGAAAACCCTGATGTGAATGTAGCTCCTTCAGAGTTGGTATTCAGGAACACAAATCAACTCATGACATGTTTAAATTTAAATGCTAACCACACACTCCGAGAGTTACTTTAAAGGTTAGTTTTTAATCAATAGAAGTTGCTGACTCCAGAGTTTTGAGCGGCGCACTGCAGTTCTTGCGCCTTTGTCTAAGCCTTAAGGCTTTCAAACTTTTTCTTTTAAAGATGATTTTAGCACTGATTTGGAGACGGAGTGCTACTGTGTTCCCAGCAAGCAACACGTCAATAAGGGTACAGAGTTGCCCTGCACTGGAAGCATCAGCGTGACACCTGCAGGCACCAATCACACCTGAGACAAGGGGAGAACCACATTAACTCTTTGCAGACCAAACCAATTCGCAGGACCTTTTTACTACATCCCATACAGGCTTCTACAAATGTCACAGTATCACATATATTCATGTGTTTTTATTAGATTCAACTTACCTATCTTTAATTTAACAACTTCTATCAAGCTAATAATAAGAAGAAAAAATGATCAAAGTAGCAATTCTACAGTGTTCCATTACTCTTTCTTTCTTTTCTTTTTGAACCAAAAGTTTACATGGTGCTTCAAAGCACCTTTTGATGAACTTTCAGTATTAGAGAAGCAAAGTGATGTACAAAGAGATGTACGCTTATATTCAATGAAAGTTCCAATTGTTTTGCAGTACGATACATCTGCAATCAAAATTTCTTTAAATTCCACTATTACTACTTTTAATCTGTTTTTATAAGCTATATCAGGAAATGCTCTTAGAAATCCTTTGTATCAGGTGTTGCCTGAGCTGGCATGCAGACGTTTTGTCCGTCTGCACCCAGAGCTATTGCAATTCTGTACAGCCCTTAAAATGAATTTCACTGACCTTCCCAAATGTTCAAGGTGAAACATCAAAAAGAATTCTGCAGTCCAGTACAAGAGCTTAGCTTTCCTTTCTCCAGTCAAATGAAGAAGTAATCTCATCATGTTCAAAAGTGCTGACTAAGGATTTAATAAAGTGCCTGCAGATGTGTATCATCTCTAAGGTATTCAACTCATGTAATGCAAAACAGTTCTACACTGAATGCACTTATAAAATTCCATTTAACCATTGCTGAGCTCTGTTTTAATGTTCTCTAAGGAGTATTAGCATACTCCCCCTCCTTAATTTACAGCACAATGAAAGTTGAGACCCTACGGAGTATTGCCAGTATCCTAAAATCGTCACAGTTGTAAGGTTTTATGAACCATAAACAATATCTTTTGGACTTAATCCTCAGCAGAAAGCCTGAAATGGCAATGCCATTACTTGGAGAATGTCAGCCTATATCTAATGCTGATTAGAGAGGAAACTTCTAGGAAGGGAAGGGAAGGGAAGGGAAGGGAAGGGAAGAAAGTTTAAGAATCACCATAATTTAAACATAATGGAAACATTTATTCTTTAGCAAGTTTTGGTTATAGTATCAGTAACAAAATAACTTCAAAAGATCATTAAACTCATATTTAAAATCACTGTCTTGCTGTTTGGCTAAAATCCAACCAAGCTCTGTTAAAACAGTTTTTATCAGTTCATCTTTTAAAAGGTGCTGTTAGAAAAAACACACACAAGCTTGTAGGACAGGAGGACTTTTTTTTGGTTATTTTTCCAAACACAAACATTTAAAATGTTTAAGGGCAAAATAAATACTGTGGAAGTTGTTAATATGGAATCTAGAACTGGGTGTGACAAGCTGACTTCCTTCTCAAAGCAGTAAGTTATTTAAGGACGTGTCTGTGAAGACTCTCACTTGTCCAGGGTAATTGCATCGCAACAAAGTTTAAAAAACAGGCATCTGGACTGG
>JANHZU010004220.1:0-10294 GCA_032468055.1 Acrochordus granulatus
CCCTCCCTCCCTCCCTCCCTTCCTTCCATCCATGAAGATCAACCTTAACTTGCAAAGTTTAACAAGACCTTCCTTAGTTCCTTCCTTTTTTCTCCCTCCCTCCCTCCTTCTTTCTTCTTTCCATCTTTTCCTTCCTTCCTTCCTTCCTTCCTTCCCTCATTCCAAGTTTGCATTCAGACGTAGCACGTTGACATGTGTTAACCTCTTTCTGGATACACACAACGCAACGAAATCTGGGCTGACTGAACTTGCCCGCAACAGGGTTCGCATCCACTTACGTCCTGCCATCTTCGTGCCAATGGCATAAACCCCCTCCTTTTTGACTTAATGAACCCCGAATAAGACCTCCCCCACCAAAACCTGCTTTCGGGTACACTGACTCATCATTTAACCCCAGGGGCTGGGCTCGCAAAGCATTCTGCTTCCAACCATTGAACGCCAACCAAGGTTCAGACTCATCAAGCCCAACATGTTGGGCCCATGAAGCTGCTGGGGCTTTCAGAAACCTGGTACCTGTTGGCCGAACCCACCCATCCTTCCTCTCTCCAAATCTTCGGACAGAGCCTTCGCCCCAAAAAAGAGCAATCCGAGCCAGGAGAGGCCCATCCTGAGCTCGAACGGGAGGTTCTTTCATACGTCGTCCTGCCTGAGAAGATCCAACGGCTGTCCCTAGTGGGCAGGGTCAGAGGTCTGCGGCAGCTGCCCGTCAGATCACCACCTGGAGCAGGTGAGCCCAACCTTGGCGGCTTCAACGCCTGTGGACTTCGCCTCCGACATATCCGAAGTCCACACATCTTCAGGCTGCCAAAGCTGGACACCCCTGACCGGGAGCCGTCGCGTGTGAGTCCGAGTGGCCCCCTCCATGAGCATCCGTCGGCAATCTCCCACCGTCCCCTGGACATGGGTCCTCCGGGCTGAGGAACCCGCCAGGATCCTCTTTGGAGGTCCACCTTGAGACTGAAATCCATTTTTGATGTGGGATCCCTGGGAAATGGCGGAGAGGGGAACGGGAGGCTGAAACAGCAGCACCGCGAAAGGTATTTTTGAAGGAAGAAATGAGGAGGTAACAGCCATTGTCTCCCGCCGCGCCCCCCACCCCGCCGAAGGGGGAAAGGGCTCCCCACTTTCCTTTCCTCCCTTGACCAGCCAAGATCCACGCCACGTCACCCGACCCAGCCAGGGGACAATTACAGAGTGTCGCTTCTTCTCCAAGACCGAAGCCACCTTTAATGAAACCGCGAAGTGCAGGCAGCCACGGGGCTGAAAGCAGGAGACAACACGCTTCCTCTTTTAATAACTTGTCAGCTGCCTTGTCAGCTGCGAAACAGCAGACGGCGGCGAGATGTTCCCGTATTGAAAAAATAAAATAAAATCAAAAGAGGAGGAGACCAAATCATGAGCCAGAGAACATCCGCGTGGTCGGCAGAAGATTGAACTCGCAATCAAGGCGAAGCCTTCAGAGAGTGATTTAGTTGTTAGCTTCCCCAACCTGGTCCCCTCCCCTTTTTCCTTAGCTTTGTGAGATCTAATATAGAGTTCCGGGTAGTCCTCGACTTATGGCTGGAAGAATTCTCCAGCCACTATCTCTTGTAAGTGGGTGGCAACCTCTAAGCTTCGGAACTGGCACTGACACCGAATGCATGAGATGGTTCGTTGTTAGGTTTCTTGCAATGATTCAGCCAGGCTTAATGCACCCCAACAGCATGCTCTGAAAGGGCAGAGCAATGCAACCTCGCGTGCAAAGAGCGAACAGGAGTGCAAAGCGTCCCGAAGGATCAAAGCACCCTGACGCACTGAACTACGGCCGGAGTTTCCTGTGCATGAGAAGAGGGCGGCGACCAATTCAGCCGAAATGGAGCTCCAAGTTTGCTCCAATCCGATGGGGAAAAGCGTCGCTTCGATGAGTTGATTTGATTGCGTTACCTTCGACTCTAATCACCCCTATCAAAGCTTGCAGATCTCTAAGTGATTATTGTCAAACTATATTAAAAGCAGCAACAGAAACATGACAAATTAGCGAGGCAGCCGAGCACAAAGGCGGACAGAAATCCACGTTGCTAAAAGGGGGGTTGTCAGACCACGAGGTAGAATAGACCAGGACATTAACTCCACAGGGAGGCTAAAATAACATTTATTGAGACAGGCTCTACCGTAATATCTAAATCTTGCAAGTCAGATTGTGATGGGCTTTCTCCTCCTCCTTATACTCCTGTGAATTAGGGAGGTGCCCATCTGAGCCGCTTCCAAATGTGTAGCGGGACGCTACACACTCAAAACACGTTTTACCCCACATGATTATTGTATGCACCACGTTTTGGTAATACCTCCAATGGAGGAATGGTTGGTGAAGATGATGGAATTCCTGAGGTGGCCAAATTGATGTCTTTGTTTGGAGAAAAGATGTTATCTACATTTATTGCTAACTGGAAACCTCTTATAGGCTTTGCATAAAAAAAACCCTTATGATTTTTGGTTTTGATGATTAGACTAGGATAGTCTACATAAAGAAAAGAGTGATAATGTAACTTTAGAGAAAGAGGCAAATTTGTAATGGTATCTGTAATTGCTGTAAGTCCTTCCTTCCTTCCTTCCTTCCTTCCTTCCTTCCTTCCTTCCTTCCTTCCTTCCTTCCTTCCTTCCTTCCTTCCTTTTTCTTTCTCTTTTAGCTTTCTCTTTGATTTCTTTTTTTCTTTCTATATGTTGGTTTGCATTAGTTCTTACTTTTGTTTTTAAAACTTTCAGTAATATTATAATAACATCAGGCAACCCATAACCTGTCGGGTCATAATTTCAGAGATCTTTCCTTACCTAAATAGAGAAACAGAGTGACCCTGCTGAACAAAAAAGCAATGGGAGCAAGAACAACTTTTGATTTCCTGCTGGCTTCCCCAATGACTTTCCCTGCAGGAAGATGTCAGGGATCATTGGAAATAAGAATCATGTAATGGTGCCTGATCATGGCAGCATGGTGTGGTGGTGCAGTAGCACTGAAGTGGCTACAACTTTGCCAAATTTCAACCCCACAGGAATCACGGGTGTCTGATTTTGGATGCATTCTGTAAGTCAACCCATTCGAGATACAGTACATTGACTCAGAAATGGTTGCCCTATGATGCGCCATGGCATCCAACTGAAGGTTACCAACAGACACGAGAGTTTTAGTAGAATACAATACATAGTGGTATAATATATATATCATATACATACATATATATATTTACACACGCACCATATTTTACTCCTTGTGGTCTTGACGGAGCTTGCAGATTGCCTTTAAGGTCATCTTCCTTGTCTCTACAGGTTTTCGTCCTCTGACTAAAAAGTTTCCTTCTGTTTCAAGGTTGTACAATCTGCAATTCAACTTGCCTGTGTCTTCCTCATTAGCTACAATTTCGCTTCCGGAGACGTCATTGCATGAAATTTCGTAGGCTGTTGTCATGTGCAATTCATAACCCAGAGAGGATTCATCCATGATGCAAGGCCAATTGTTTTCTTACAAGCTACAGAGACCACTTAAAAATGTCTGTGCCAAGGGCCTTTCCTCTCCTCCCTGGGGCACAGCCAGCATTTTCCACCACTACCCTTATGCTTCCAAGCCAAGGGTACATTTTACATGTTCTTTTGCTAAAATAATTAAGGTTCCCAGGGGAGGCATTGCTGGGAAGTGGGAGCTCTATGTTTCCTCCCGCTTTCAAATTAGAGAAGAAAGTTAATAACATTGACTTGTTCTCGGAGCTATTAGCAGGAAAATGGTGCAACCTAAATCAAACATCCAAGGACTTAAACAGATCCCTGTTTATTCTGGATAAGGAGTGGCATTTTCGTCCTGGTTTGGAAAAGGCGAAGAACCGAGAGGAGGGAGGGGTGCTGAAATGCAAAAATGAGGCTATAATCTGCGAAAGGAAAGGAAATATTTGCAGGGAAGGAAGTAGAAATTTTGCCAGTGGAAAGACACAGGGCCAGGGGCGAAATAAAATGTTTTTTCATCACTACTACAGTGGATGTAACTTTCTCAGTCTCTTTGTTGTGATGGTATGGAGGAATTTAGCCAGAAAAAAAAAAAGAGGGATAGAATTTCAATTAACACATCCTACTGGGTTTGTTCCAAAATTCAGTTTGTTACTGACGAGCCTGACAATATTTGGATTTTAAATCCGTCACTTTGATGGTTGTTTTCAGAAAGTGAGGGAAAGTGAGGGATGGGAAGAAAAGAAGCAGCCGGGAAATGCTTTGACCTGTGTCACGCATCGCGCTAAACCCTAAATCCAGGTTTAGAAAACACAACCGGAGAGAAGGTAGAAGTGGAAAGTTGAGACCCCAACGAGATATTAGACGGCTTTGTTTGAAAAACGCCACCGCTTTCCCCATCCACACTGGCGATGCTGCATTAAAACAATTAAAACAAAAGGAGCTGTGTTCCTAACAGATACTTTATTTTCAGCGACGAAGAATTCAGGCTCTTCCATGCCAGAAATAGCTGTACAGTGTTTGTTGAATTTGGTCTCTGCATAGGCTGATCATTTGTTCTGTACTGAAGAGTAATCGAGTATTTAAGGGATTAAGCTCTGAGCCGAGAAGATCCTTTCTTCTCTTACGCATGCAAACATACCGATATCCTCAGGCAGCAAGATATCTCGAGCTAATCCTGATGGTATAACACGGTTTATTAGGTTTTGCTAAACCATGTTATGTCAGTTTCTGCACTTAGGTCCCTTATTAATAGTATGAGGATAATGTTGGCCCGTGTTTGCAAGGAGATGATAGAAAAGCTGGCCGAGGTCGGACTCAAAGGTCCTCCAAGGACGGGAGATTTTTTTCCTGCAAATTGCCAATAGAAGGAGAGGAAATGAGGTCGTGAAGATGCTTGAAAAAGGAAAAGGCTGAAGGACAACCACACCCTGGTTTATGATAACCAAAGCCTTTGGGACTGGAGAGATAGAGGTGAGCTAGAGAAGAAAGCGCTTCCCTTTCCTTTCATGCCTCTTCTTGCTTCCAAGCCTGGGCAAAGGATGAAAAGAAGACTGCGATCCCGACAGCAAGATTGGCCAAGTCAAGACCTGACACACCTTGGGAGGGTGACCTTCATCTCCAGCTTCCTCCACGGGTTTTTCATCAAGGTATGGGGCTCTACAAAGCAGGCCTCACCAATGACGCCCATCCACCCATCTCAGACCCATCTCAGTGACCCATCTCAATGACGCCCCTCCCATCCAGCGCTATCTTTATCCACCCACCCACCCATCCCTATCATTATCCATCATTCCATCCATCCCTCCATCTTTATCCATCCCTCTATCTCTATCCATCCACCCATCCATCTCTATCTTTATCCATCATCCATCCATCCATCCCTATCTCCATGCATCCATGCATCCATGCATCCATGAATCCATCCATCCATCCATCCATCCATCCATCCATCCATCCATCCATCCATATCTTTATCCATCATCCATCCATCCATCCATCCCTATCTCCATCCATCCATCCATCCCTATCTCCATCCATCCATCCCTCCATCCATCCATCCCTCCATCCATCCATCTGTCCGTGTCACAACTGCTCTGCTGTCACTCCTGTCTGCTTTACTGTTCTCACGTGGTAGCTCTTATTCAGGGACACTGACCACAGATTCGTGGCGCCCTCACCGCAATGGGAGTTGCAAGTTTCCTCTTGCTTTGTCAGCTCAAGACCACGGAGGCCGCCCAGGGCAGGGTCGGGTCTGCGGGCCGTGCTGGGGGAGTCCGTAGCACCCGGCGCAGACTGCAGAGGACAGCGCACACTCAGAAACGCCACCCGGGCGGCTTCAAGGCTCTGCCCGCCCCTCCCACTTTTCATAAAAGACGTTAATTTGACGCACATTTAAGTTCATTGAGCAACAGTCAATAAAAGCCCGCAGGGAATACATGCACGAGGATGTGGGCTGCTTTCAAGCTTCCATTCTGGTTAAAGCGTCTCATTTTTAATACAATGAGATTAATAATCGGGCTCGTAAAATGCCTTCAAAGGAGCACATCGATGCCTGGCTCGGAGAGAAAGCAAGTTCGCAGTTTTCTGTGTGTGTTTGAGGTCGATGCGCTGAACCCATTGATCAGATGGCCCCTCTAAGCGTGTTCTTGCAGTGGGGGGAAAGTCTGCAAAAGGGAGGCTCCGTCACAAAATAGAAAGCCGCTTGGCCGGCACAAGGAGGGTGTCTCTTGACCCCACGAATGGCACAGATCACTTTTGCTGGCTTGAAAGTGGTTAGTCTTTAGGGGGGAAGAGTGAGGGATGCTTAGTGAAGGGTTGACTTTGACCTTAGAATTTTAAGTTCCCTTTTTTCAGGGTAAGAGGAGTTTGACCCCATGTTTGCCATGCCAGTTGGTTCGTTGGTTAGTTAGTCAGGGGCCAAGTCGAGCTGCCTTGCTGGAGATCCGCCCCCACTGATAATCCGCAGCACTTCCAATATTTTTCTGCATTTTCTGCCTTAAAAGGGCAGATGAGCCTGCCAACCAATTTTCTGTAGTTGGGAGGAGACTACCAAATGGGCTGTATCCAGCCTTGAGGCTGAAGGTTGCCGACCCCTCTCTGTGCGAGGAGAACATATGCAATCGCTTAATGTGGCATTTGAACATGGAGGCACCCAGCTCTGGATTGTCACTTTCTCACAGTCCCGCTCTCATTTTCAGGCCCTGATTTACCTTGAGTTGCGATGGGCCTCTCACCCTTTTTTTTCAAGGAATGACCAAAATATTCTATAGTATTAGTATCTCTCTGACCACTATTGCTTGGGCTACAAGGGTCCCAGCTTGCAAGACTGAGGCAATTATCTCGGACTGCAGCTATTTTATGGATTCCGTTATAGGTGGTCCTTGACTGACAACCACAGCTGGGATCAGAATTTCCATTGCTAAGCAAGGCGGTTGTAAACTGAGTTTTATGATTTGACACTCTTTTTTGTCGTGGTTGTGATGCAGATCCGGATTCCCCCATTGACTTTGTTTGTTGGAAGCTGGCTAGGAGAGCCCAGACGGCATTTATATGACCCCAGCACACTGCAGCATACACACCGGTTGCAAGCGCCTAAATTTTGAGGTTAGACCGTGAGGATGCTGTAAGCGCAGACATCACTTTTGCAGGGTAGGTCACGTGTGAAGACTACGAAAACCATAGGCAGGAGCCATTGAAGGTCATTGCAGACTTGATGCTTCCTCTCCCGCTCCAGGTAGAGGTCGGACCGTCGCCAGTGTGAGTGTATTTTGATGCTGTATTTTGATGCTGCAATTGTCATAAGTGTGAGATGATTGCCAAATGCCTGCATGGTGATCTTGTGACTGCATAATGTTGCAACGGTCCTAAATATGAAGACTGGTCGTAAGTCACTCTTCTCAGCACTGTCGTAGCTTCAAATGGTCACTAAACAAATGGTTGTAAGTCGAGGACTGCCTACCTCTTCAATTTTTCCAGTGTTGGATATTCCCTTCCAAGGCTGGAGTTCTCACTGGATCCCAAGAGAGATCATTTTAGGGTAGAAAATGTCCTATGATCCCTGGAATGCAACAGCCACACTCACACTGGCGACGGTCCAACAGAGGAAGCATCACGTCTGCAACGACCTTCAATGGCTCCTGCCTATGGTTTTCGTAGTCACACGTGACCTACCCTGGTTTCTTTCCTACCAGGAGGGCAGTCCAACATGGCTTCAAACAGGGATTGTGCCTGAAAAAAAGCAGCATTGGACGTCCACCGTGTCGCCAAGGGCCAGAGTCGATTCAGCCAAGCACGCAAGCGGGCCCGTTGCAAAGCATTTTTTATTTGCGCTGTGCGGACACCTTTGCTGACGCCAGAGCCGGAAGGCAGCACTCGGCTTGTGGCACAGCTGAAGCTCCAGTGGTTGCCACCGCACCAGAGGCGGCCTCCGTGGCTTCACTGCAGGAAAGGAAAGCGAGGCAACGGGGACGTTCAGCTCGAGCCCTGCTGCTGAAGGGGCCGGTCGAAGGAGCTCTTTCCCGTTTAGGCTGTGCTTTGGCGGCAAAGGCCCAACCCCGAAACTAACAGGGGCCACAGGTAGCAGTGGAGGATGCCCCATCCTTCCGACAGCCCCAGAAAGGAGTCGAGATGCTCGAGAAAACTGCAAGCTTGGCCAGACGATGTTTCCTCCTGAAGCGTGTCCAGGGACACAGCGACCCCATAGGGACCCCAGAAGAGATAAAACGCCCAGCTGAGGTTGAAACGGGGCTGCCAGCTGCGCCCCCACCCTTTGAGAGGCCCCAGGGCCAAGACCATGGCGAGCGGCAGAACAACAAAGATCACCAAGCAGAGGACGGCGTGGACCACGGACCAGGCGTGATGCTCGGTGAGAGCATCTCGGATGCAGCCTCCGTCCATGCTGCTCACCAGCACGGCCGGAGTTGCGCAGAGGAATCCCCCCATCCAGAACAGGATGGGCAAAACGGGCCTGGGAAGACCCCGGGGACTTTGGCAGGCAGTGCCAGCTGCCAGCAGCCCCTGAGCAAAGAGGCTCCCAAACTTGAGTCCCCGGGCCGCTTGGCAGAGGCGGCTGCCGGACGCCCACCTCCCGCTGCTGGCCAGGGCGGAAAAGGGCAAGGTGCAAGCGAAGATGACTCCTGTGGCGGCAAGCAGAAAAAGTTCCACCTTGCCTGGGTGGCGTTGACCCCAAAACCGAGGGCACTTGGCCAAGGCGAGAGCGACGCTCACGTTGGTGACGATTCCCAGGCCACTGGATATTCCGAGGAAAACGGGAATAACGGTGATGAAGGTGGAGCAGAAGGTATACTGGCACGGTTCTGCGAAGCTTTGCACCCAGTCGTCGTCCTCCGTGCCATTCTGGGTGAGGTTGTCCATCAGCTGCCAGAGGTTTGGGTGGGCTGAGAAGTCCAAGACGGTGCTGTTTCTCGGCTCCTACCGGTGGGCGAGAGAAGGCGGGCAGGTGAGGGGCGGAAGAGGAAATGTCGGAGACAGACGAAAGGAAGGAGGACGGGGACGGGGGGGAACGCCCGGGGCAGAAAATCATGCCAACGGTCTGAAGGGCGTCAAATGCAGGTTGTCCTCGACCTATGACCGCAACTGGGACCAGAACTTCTGTTGCTAAGCGATACGGCCGTTGAGTCGTTTTTTTGCTCTGGTCGTGAAGCACTAAAGGGCATCGCGTGGCCGTTATGCAGATGCAGTTTCCCCCATCGACTTTGCTGGTCAGAAACCTCAGCGAGAAATGGCCATCACGTGACCCCAGGGACGCGACGACCATCATAAATATGTGCCAGTTCGCCAAATGCCCACATTTTGATTACATGACCATGGGGGAAATGCGATGCGACGGTCGTAAGCTGAGGAGTTCCCCCCACCCCTAGGGCCATTTTAACTTCGAACGGTTGTAAATGGAGGACACCTTGAGTTGTTTATATTTCTTTATCGAATGTATATGCCACCCGTCCCGTGGTCCGAGGGGGCTCTGAAAAGAGCGGCTTCATATTAGTATAAAACTAACAAAGGAGGGGTAAAAATAAAATAAAATAAAAAATAAAATAAAATAAATACCGGCTTGCTTCCTCCGATCGGCCACGAACCTCGCTGGGGGGCATCGGACTCCCCACCCTCCGTTCTGCTTAGCCTGCCTTACAGGGGTGTTGGGGAGGTTACGCCGGAGGAGGATCTTGTCTGCACGTCTGGAAGAATTAGGGGGAAAGGGAGAGACGCGGGAAGATCGATGGGAACAGCTGGAAGAAGGAAGACAGAAGACGGGGAGCGCGGGAGACGCCGGCTGCCGCGTGTGCGGAAGGTGTGCGGGAAAAGGCACGGGCGCGTGCTGAGCTTTCGCACATCCCAAGGTGGGAAGGGTGTCGGAGGGGTTGTGCGCGCTTGCGCTTAGGATTTCGAAGAGGAGAGGACCTGCGCGGCTCAGGAGAGAGGGGGAAAACGGTTGCGGAAGGGCACCCCTGCTCGGCACGCGGATTCGCTTCCCTCCCTTCGAGAACTTCATGCCTCCCTTGCGAGGCTGCCGCTGGGAACGAATGGAAATTCGTCTCTCGCCTTGAGCGCGTTTAAGCTGCGCTGACGGCCTGCCAAACAGCCGGGGAAGAAAGCAACTTCGGGAGGGTGGGGGAGACCCGCCCTGGAGGAGGAGGAGGAGGGGTTTTCACGCGCATCGAGCAAGTGACCTCCAGCTGGCCGGAGCTCAGGTCAGAGACCTGCGGAGAGACAAGCCCACCAAAGGTGGAAGGCAGAGCCCTGAGAGAGCTGCGTTCCCTCAGGGGATGAAACACGGAGCCCTCGTGTCAGAAAACGAGGACTTCAG
>JANHZU010004220.1:30478-44307 GCA_032468055.1 Acrochordus granulatus
AGGAATCGCGGTGCCTACAGTCTGCTTTGTATCAATCAGCTGGGAAGCAGCAGTGTTGCGACTGAAGCTAAGCGAAGGCACACGAAAAAAAATCAGGCTGATTTCCTGATCACAGGTAAATGTCAGCTCATGCTTCTGGGAACCCGTTGTGAGACCAGGGCATGGAATTTGCAGCGAGGCTGAGCAGAAAGCGGGTCTGCAAAACGCCACCGCTTCCCATCCAGGTGAAAGAAAACGGTGGCTGTTTGCTTGCAATTGTGTTATTTTGGTGGGGGGCTGAGATCCAAGCAGACTTCCCCCACCATCCTGTAGTTAGCAGTGAATGATAGGGGTTCACGGTGGAGGATGTTCCTTTCAAGAACCCTGTTGGTCCAACTCTTCCCATCACTGGACAGTAGTGTTGGTTCGAGTTTGACATTTCTGATGCTCCCCAAAAGTCCTTTCTCATCTCTACAGCTAGGAAGACGCGAAAGGGTGCGACACCCTTGTACACTGACACAGTGCGGCTCAAAACTGAGGAAGATCTTGGGGAGGGGTCATTTTCCCCGACCCTCTTGAAACACCCGTGTCTACCACCATCCCCATCTCCCATGGTTGGGAAGCTTCGGTGACATTTGGGTGGCACCACCCAACACACTCTCGGAATTTTTTGCCATGGGTTTGGGTAGGGACTTGAGCTGGCGCCCCTCGGTTACACAAACCACAAAACAACATTCTTCTCTCGGACAAAGAGACTCATCTGGAGAAACAAAACTAGACTGAAGGATAAAATCAGTTCACAGTGACTTCCCCTCTGCCACAGGCTCCTTCCCCGGGACCTGGTTGTGATATTATCCAGGGGATGAGGATCCGAGGATGGCCCCAATTCTTCCAAATCACGAGAAGCCAAATGAGAGATGCCAGTTCTTCAAACCCGTGTAATTGGTACTCGTGTGTCCAAATCAAGTGGGATCTGGGTTATTAGGACCGATTCTTCCGAATCAAGGGAACTCAGGTAACTAATTCCGATTTGCCTGAATGAAAAGGACCCGAAGACCAATCTGTCTGAACCATGGGATCCAGGGAATTGGTGCAGATTCTTCTGAATTAGGAGGACTCCAGTGACGAGTACCAATTTGTCCAAATCAAGAGGGATCCAACTTAAGATCAATTCTTTCGAATGAAGAGAATTCAAGTAATAACACCAACTTGCCAAAATGATAAGGACCCAAGTCACTGTTACTAATTCGTCCAAATCACTGGATCCGAGGATCTGAGTTATTAGGACCGATTCTTCTGAATCAACAGGACACAAGTAACTAGTACCAATTTGTTTGAAGACGACCTGAGGAATGGGTACCAGGTCAAGAAGACTTAAATAACAGATACCAGTTGTTCTGATCAGGAGGACCCAAGAAACAAAAGATTCTTCAAATGCGAGGGGCATTCTTTGTGGCCCACAGAAATCCTTTCTCAAATCTACAGTATCTTTCTTGGTTCCTCAATTCATCAACCCATCATCTCGAGATCTTCTCATCCCCGGTTCCTTCATCCCATCCAAGATCCAATTTGCAGGAGAAATTTAAAGATTTATCATTGGGAAGAAGAATCCACATCTCACCCAGGGGGTGCGTGTGTGTCTAATCCCAAGTTTATCCTAACCCCCCGTTTTTATTTTTTGCACAAGCTGATTTTATCCTGGAGGCCAAAGCCCATGACTAGGACCATCCTAAAGAAAGCCGAGGCACACCCATCAAATCCCTTCAACACCCCACCCCACCATCAAGACATTCCCAACAGAAGGGGACAAGAACAGAAATCTTCAAAAAGAAGAGTCCAAAACAGGGCACAACATTAAAAAAAAGGGAGAAAAAGGAGGGGGAGGGAAGAGACTCTCAAAACCAACAGCTCTGAAAACAAGCCGGAAGGAAGGAAGGAAGGAAGGAAAGAAGGAAGGAAGGAAGGAAGGAAGGAAGGAAGGAAAGTAGCATCATCACTCACTCTTCAGCTCTGTTTTAGTGTGAGCTTGGCAGCTGCAGGTATGGAGATACAAGCAAGCACGAAAAGCAGGGGGTGCTTTTTGTTTTGTTTGTTTCAAAGGATTCTCAGTGTTCAGATGGGTGGGGGTTCCCCCCTCCCATTTGTAGCAATGTTTTATACAAGTTCAAGAAGCATCATGAGCCAGCTGATCTTTTTTTCCCTTCCCCTTCTTTCTCTCTCTCCTTCTCCGTCTGTCGTTGAGCTCGGCCCTCCTTGCTAGGTCCCTCTGTCTTTCTGTCTCATTCCTTCCTGGGCACGAGAAAAATGCCAAAGACATATTGGTTGGGTGGGTTCCGTGGTCATCTGGTTGAGGTTGGGTTCCAATTGGCCACTACTTCTTCCTTTTTTTTCCTCTTCCTCTTCCTCCCCCCTGCTGCCCTGCCACCATGCCCCACCCTTCCCCTCTTAGATGAAATATTCCTTCTTGTCGTCCCCGCCAGGTTGACCTCCCTCTGCGTTGATAATGGCCGTGTCTGCATCTGGGGCATCATCTGAGCCTTTGGCCTCATGGGTCAAGTAGGTACCTGTGGTGGAGGGAGGGAGGGAGGAAGGAAGGAAGTAAAATGGAAAGGAAGGAAGGGAGGATTGGAAGGAAGGAAGGAAAAAAGAAAGGAAGGGAAAGAGAGAGAGAGAAAGGGAGGAAGGAATTATGAAGAGGGAGGAAGGGAAGGAAGAAGCCAAAGGAGAATTATTTGATTCAGTTGCTAAATAAAAAGGACACACATTTTTGCAAATTTTCCTTCTACAGGCTCATAAAAAGGAGGAGGGTCAAGTTATTCCTAAAGCAAGATAGAATTTCAATAGGACACCCAGCCCAGGGTTGGAAAAATGAGGTGGGGGCACAAAGAGTCTTAGGCTACTCATTGCCTTCCCTTCTAGAAATTATCTTAATTTTTTGGTGATAGTGAAAAAGAGAGACGGAAAGTTCAGTTCTCCTTGTGCTTCCATTTCAGCCTGAACTTTTACAAGTAGTCCTCAATTTAAGACCACAATTGGGACCAGAGTTTCCACTGCTAAGCAAGGCACTTGTTAAGTGAGTCGCACTGGGTTTTATCTTTTTTGCCATGGCCATTAAGTGAATCACTGCATTAGTGAGTCATGTGGTTGTTAAATAAATCTAGCTTCCCTCATTGACTTTGCTTGTTGGAAGCCAGCTGGGAAGGTCGCTAATGGCAATCATATAACCCAGGAAGCTGCAACCATCGTAAATACACGCAGGTTGCCCAGTGCCCAAATTTTGGTCATGTGACCTGAGGATGCTGCGATGATTCTAAATGCGAGGACTGGCATTTTCCAGTGCCAACATAACTCTAAGTGGCCGCTAAATGAATGGTTGTAAGTCAAGGACTACTTGTTTGCTTCCAATCTGGGCAACAGATTGACAGGGCATCTGAATAATAGGTAAGGCTGGAGATGAGGAACCCCAAGACACATGAAAATGGAACGCAAGGGACTGAAAGGGGAGGGGGCAGCTCTCTTGAGCTTACCTTTGTGCCGAATCAAGTAGTGTCCCAGAATGATGAGGAGGATGAGGAGGAGGAAGACGACAACTGCTACGATGCCCCCAACCATGGCGTGATAGCTGCTTCCTGCGTAGGTCACAGGGCTAGCATCTGTCCGGATAGAAACAGAAGGCAAGGCTTAGTGTCCAAGTGTCCAGCGAAAGCTCACCGTCTCTCCCGCAAAACCACCGCATTGCTGGCTATTTCTGGGCTTCATCCCAGGCCTTGGGTTGCACCAGAGGCTTCCTGTTGGGATTCCTCCCCATTCAAAGTTTCTTTCGGGACGCAGAAAGTTGCTGAGCGTCCCTGGGCGAAATATTACGATCTGATTGTACTGGTGGGGATACTCATGGCTTTGGGGAGCGTGCTGGAAGAAATAAAGGCGCCTCCAAAGCAGCAAGGCTCTTTTGAAACTTTCACCAAATCCTTCACCAGGATGTCCCTGGAGTTTGCCTCTTTCCATAGCCTGCTTTCTTCCTGATTCATCGGCAGCTCCCAGAGGACGGGGGACCCTCATTTTCCAGAAATTAGGGAGGATGAAGCCCTGCAAACATAGGTTTCCTCTGGCAACTGAGTTTGCTGCAGAACCCCCTGCCGTCTTAAATCTGAAGTCTTCTCAGGAGTCAGGGATTGATAAAGGCCTTAGGGCTATAGAAGTTGCTGTCTATTTTTATTGCTTTCCAATTGGTTTCTTTGATGGTTTTATCAGTGTTTAATTATCATTCACTGCTGTGCAAAATTACTCATACCACGGACATCTTATCGATGAGGGTATGAGCCAGTGAGAGCAGCTCTGTTGTGAAAAGGAGAATAAAGAAACAAATAAATGGCTCATCTGGGACCCAAGGCTGCAGAAGGGGTCAAGGGATTTCAGAAACTAAACCGAGACTGTCCACTATCCATTCCACCAAAGTGTAGCACCTTTTCACTGATGGACAAGTGGTGCCCGGATCGGCCCGTTGCATCGTCAAGTCTCACTGTTCAGTGGTTGTCCACATGAACATGCGCTACAATAATTCATTTGTGTTGAAGATGCTCTGATATGGTCTTAGCAGGCTGAGAGATCTAGGCTACAGTGTGATAAGCCAGTCAGAACGTGGCTTGTTTGTTTTGGCATCCCAGATTATGCTAACCCAGCCAGCAATTGGACCAAATTCATCCAGCAAGCTTCGATAGCTAATGGTGGACATGAAGTGAGTCTTCCCAGCTCTCATCCAATGCCTTAATTTAATTTTTATCAACTTTAGGAACTTTAAGATGGATGGACTTCAACGCCCAGAATTCCCCAGCCAGCATGCTTGGTGGGGAATTCTGGGCGTTGAAGTCCACCCATCTTAAAGTTCCCAAGGTTGAGAAACATTGCCTTAATCCATAGCAACATTTGTTCACATAGTATATTATTCTTCATTGCCAGAAGCACTATTACCCACATTAGTTTGTGCTAATTTTTAAAAAGATGCATATCCCATCCTTCAAAATAAAGACTTTCCAGAGTGGGTTGCAAGTGACAGAGCTGCAGTTCTAAATTTTACAGAAAATATTGCTAACCACTGGTAGGCTACAATGACAACAGTTGGCGTAGCACTGTTATATACTGCATAACTACAATTTGTAGCTTTATAGTAACTTCACCGATTTAGTTAGGGTCATTTCCTCTATTGGAAATTAAGGCTGATAAAGAATCGTCATTATCTTCAAGTTCTGGGCCAAGATGAAACCTAAATCAAGTGTTTCTGGGTTTTCCATATTTATTTCCTGACTACACAAAGCTAAACAGCTTTTGGGGGTGTTGATTTAGTTTTTTCCCAGGTTGTATTAGGACAACAAGAACTGTTAACCAGAACAAATATGAATATTCCTTCCTTCCTTCTGTCTACCAGAACCCCTCGCAGGGCAATGCTCTTCATAAAATTAGGACCTTTATTAGATTGTTCTAGATTAATTTTTAATGATTCTGGTATTGTTTGAAGTTAATTTTTAATGGTGCAGATTTGGGTTAATGATTGTTCCAACCCAGCTGATTTCCTGCTTGCAGAAAACTGGGGGATAGACATTGACAATAAATAAATGAATTAATAAAGTCTGGCCCATTCCTCACAATTTTTATTTCCACAGTAGCGCTTTGAAGTGGAGGAAACAGCTGGGCTAAGTCTTGGGATCTTAAGGCTGGCTTTGAACCCCATTAGAATGGGACATTATTTATTTTATTCATCCACATCTAAACAACTCAATAAACAACTCAAGGCAGCGAATATACTTGATACTCTTTGTTCCTCCTATTTTCCCCCAAACAACCACCCTGCGAGGTGGCCTGGGCGGAGAGAGAGTGACTGGCCCAAGGTCACCCGTTTGGCTTTCCTGGCTAAGGCAGGACTAGAACTCACCACCTCCCAATTTCTAGGCTTTTCAGCACAAGATCGAACTGGCTCTCATTGTGCCACCCTAGCGCCACGGTGTTGACCTTGTGCCCAAGACGTGATCTCCTCTTGAACTTTTCTCCCCTTTCCCAAATCTCTCCTACCGGGGAGTCGCGCAGAATTAGAAATTATGACCATTGCCACAGGGACAGCAATGCTGACAAAGACATATTAAATCCAGATTCCGGTTGCACCTACAATAAGATAACGTCTCTCTCAGGTTGAGTGGTGACTTCCACCGACTATCCCGGTAGTTTTTTTGGCAGAAGTATGGAAGTTGTTTTTTAATGTTTAATTCCGGGATGCGCTTTCCAATTGTCATTTCTCGGCCATGTTCCGTCAAAAAAGTCCTCAGTTCCAATCCTGCATAGCTGACTTAAGAGCAGCCAAGGTCTAGCAGACGCTCCTTCTAAGAAGGGTCGGATGCCCTCAAAGACCACCCCGCTTTTTAGTCTGGAGAAATGTCCTGGAAGAAGCTGGGGGAAACTTCTTCCGTCAAGAAGTGGTGGTGTCTCCGTGAAGTCACCAAGGCGCGAGATGGACTTCATGGAGACATTTCAGACTCGTGTCAGCACCGCCCTAAGCTGCGGTGAATTTGGAAAGCCTCAGGAGAGTCCAAATTATTTGAGCGCTATGAGCCACTTTATTGCTCAGATTCTGGGGACCCATTCAGAAGATCAGCAAAGGAGTGGGGCTTTACCACCGAAAAGCACAGCGAGGCACTTCCGAAACTCCAATAGCAGGCTCTGAATTATTGGAAAAGTGATCCAGCGCAGAGCCCATTCAGCATGGTGGCTCCAGCCGCGGGAAAACTTGGCCACAGATCTGGGGCCATTCATTGTTTCTCGGCCTAAATTACCCCATAAGGTTATCATGGTGGGAAAATTGGAGGAAATGGCACAACGTACATTGTCCTGAGCTCCAGGCAGAAAATCAAGACAAAATAAATCAACTAAAAAATGGCTTACCACTAACAGACAGAATGTATCTCGCCATGGAGATGCCCACACGATTGGACACGTAGCAAATATAAGTCCCGCTGTCGCTTTTGTTTAAATTGGGGAACATGAGGATATTATTTTGGCTAAGCGTAAAGGGGGTCTCAACCCCATCCTTCTCCCACTTGTATTCCTTAGGGCTGCAAAGGAAGGAAGAACAGAAGAGTCTCAAAACGATTCAAACAGAGCAGCGGATCAAACAGAAGGAACGAAATTTATTTCTGCTGTGTCTACAGGTAGTCCTCACTTAACGACTGGTCGTTTTACAACTGTTTGAAATTACAACAGCCACAGAACAGGCGCTTTATGAACTATAAAGCATCCCCAGCCATCGTATATGGTCGTATTGACCACCCCCATGGTCACGTGACCACATGTGGGGAGAGTCAGGTTTACGAGCTGTTCTGCAGTCGCGTGACCCTGGTTTGTGATGTGTTTTTTCCGTTTCTGGGCAAAAAAATGCCCATTCAGATGAATGAGTTCACTTAACAACTGTGGCACTCACGTAACAACCACCTCAAAAAAAAAAGTTAAACATTTACTTCCAGTCATGTGGATGCCTCTACTTATGACCGTAAGGACTTCTGCCCAGAATTCTGGGCTCAATTACACTCGTAGGTTGAGGACTACCTGTATCTATTATTTCAATGTCTACAGCCACTCCTTGGTACATGACCTGAAAAATTAAAAGAAACAGTAAGAATAAAGAATTAAAAGTAGCAAGGACTGATATGTTGGTCCAGCAGTTTATACATATATGTATGTATGTATGAAGGCAGCCAAAAAATAAAAAAAAACCTATTTGCTGACAAAAGATATGCTTCTGTTGTCTAAACCACAAGCACAATTCTGTAGGAATGAAAAAAAAAAGCAAAAAGAACACTATTTGTTACCAATCTGACTTCCTGAGAATTGTTTTTTTAAAGCACGCTCATAGTCCTCATGGTTAATGAAGTGTTTGAAAACCTATATGCCATGCTCGGCTGAAAATCACAAGAGCCAGAGGTCTGGTTGAATACAATGTGCCCTTTCCGGCACCTAGAGATCATTCACCTCCCTAAGCAGAGACACACAAAATAAAAACAATCTTCTAAGTTTGCACTTGAATCTCAGACAGCTTCCAATGGGGAGATCCCCAAATGGGGAAGACATGAGAAGTATCCAAATTAAACGAAAAGGCTCAGGATCCTGTATGTCCACTGCAGCAGGAGAAGCTGGGGGCGACCATGAAAAATCATTGATAAAAGAGAATATTTTGTAGCTCAAGGTTGGACTATGGGGTCCTTGGTGCTCTCTGAGCTGGGTTGTTTTCTTGTAGACGTTTCATGACCCAACTAGGTAACAGCATCAGCGCTGATGAAAAATCACTGCTCAGAAATCACTTCTCTTGTTTTAAGCTCAGTCTTCAAAAGATCAACAGCCACAAAACTGGAAGAAGAGCTAGGACAGAGGCTGGAGAAAAATGGCATTTCAAGAGAGGAAAGGAAGCTTACATCGGATTCCCTTCTCCTTTGCAGTGAAGCTCTAAACTGTCTCCTTCCTTTGGATGCGGTGGCTTGGATTCAATGTTAGCTGTTGGCTTGTCTGGGGAGAAGAAGACAAAAAAGGAAAAAAGAGGAAAAATCAGCAGCCACAATTGCCATTAATGCTACCTTAATATTCTGGCTAGACATTTATTGATTTATTATTCTTTATTGGAGACATCAGAATCCAAGAATGAGTCACGCCGTTGTCCTAGGTCTGCATGGATGCCTTCCTTGGCATTTCACAAGCTTTCTGTTCGTTCTGTCTTGAAGTTTTTAAAAGATTCTTTTCATTAAAAAAAAATCCAATAAGACACTGACATGCTAAAAAGCAAAGCCCCAGCCTCTTTATGACATCGTCTTTATTGCAGGAATGCCTTTTAGAAAGCTTTTTAAAAATTGCGGTCCCTGCTGTACCCAAATTTATCTCTTTCTAGATATTATTTTAAACATTTTTTTAATTACAAGTTTTACTTAATTCTCTTTGTTTAATCGGCTGGTGGTCTCCTGGCTCTGTTTCAGTTGTCTGTGTTTTATAGGTAGTCCTCAACATAGAACCATTCGTTTAGTGACCAGCTGAAGTTACAACGGCACTGAAGAAAGTTGTAAAATCGGGCGTGACTCACTTAATAGCTACCTTGTTTTAGCAATGGAAATTCTGGTCCCAACTGTGGTCGTAAGTGGAGGATTACCTGTATTTAGTTACCTGTTCCATTTCTCCCACACCCACCATTCCCAAATGCCAGCTCTGTGATGCAGGCAGCACTGAGACAAAACCCCAGCAAGGTTCTGGAGCTGAGGGTGAGCTAGAGCTCAAGTCTTTCCAGCTCTCATTCAACACTTTAACGGTTCTTTTATTTCTATAAACCATGATTCCCTTTTTCTGCAGACTGCCCACATTTACTGGGAAGTAAAAGCAAATGAAAAACAACAATGATCCGACACTAGCCGGAAAGAGAATGAAAAAAGATTCACATTCATCAAAAATCCAAAAAAGGTTGTGACTTTTTTTTTTAGGAGAGAGAGAGGAGAGGAAATAAACTGGTTTCAGGCTCATGGCGTTGGCTGTTGGCACAATCAGCTTAATCCTGGTTACTAAATCTGGAGGGTTCACACATTATACAGTGAACCGGGACTAAGTACACTAGCTGGGTTTGCACCACCACCCGTTGAGCCAAGAATTACCGCCATTTCCGAAGCAGTGAGAAAGGTCAAGCGGAGCAATCCTCTTGTGTCTGCTTAATTTTGAGACCGGGGATGTGGGTGTTAGGAGGAATTAAAGACAGGCCCTAGCTTCAGAAAACATACTAAATTTAAACCTGGATTAACCCTTGCCTTAGAATGTCAGATCTCCAAAACCAAGTTTAACTTGGTGGCTCAGTGAGATAACAAGACCCGGGAGACAAGAACCGGGTTCCACCCACACGCTGAACCTCCTAATCCATTGGGATGAAACCAAAGCGTTGTCCAAAGTAGGCAGGAGTTGGACTAGAAGACCCCTCAAGCTCCCTATGATTCTGTCCAGGGATGTCCTAGACCTGTCATAGAAGTCAATGACCTGTCGTAGACAGGCCCATAGAAGTCAACTCTAAAAGTGGATAAGCTCATCCTCTTTTTGGAATGAGCTTAGTTGGGTCAACTCAGAAGCTGATTGGTAGGCTCGGAAGTCTCCAAACCATGGTTGGGCATGAACTAGGTCAAGGTTTTGTGAACTTAGAGAAAGTCCACGAAGGCCCATGCTGCGACCTCCAAATACAGGTGGAAAATTTCAATTCATGGAATATCTAGATGGTAGGATTTGGGGTGACAGCTGGGAATTGTTGGAATCCAACGCACCACCACGGAAATGATCTTAGATGGCAGCAAGGAGTTAGGGCTTTCTATATCTCTTTGCCGTCCTCTAGTGGTCATCCAAAGCTTTGCCGCTCAGCCCAATGTTTCTCAACCTTGGCAGCTTGAAGGTGTATGGACTTGAACTCCCAGAATTGCCCTGCCAGCCATGCCGGCTGGGAATTCTGGGAGTTGAAGTCCACTCATCTTCCAACTGCCGAGGCTGAGAAACACTGTAGTAGCCTTAGAATGGATACTGTAAATCATCTGCAAGTCTTTAAAATAAGTCATGGGCTTGCCCCGAGTCACATACAATGGACCGATAAGTGTTGCGAGGCGGATTTCTCAGAGATCTGCAGAGAAGAGTGATCAACTGTGCACGTGACATCCGCACCATCGTCTTCTTTCCCAACAGTAATTTCTACTTGGCTACTGACCGTAAATGTCTTTCCATTGGCATCTTTGGAGACTTCCAAAGACTGGCCTGTTTGGGAGAGAAAACAAACCAGGATTGGTGGCTTTGGGGGATGCAGCAAAAAGAGAGGAGAGGTGGAATTACTTAAATGTAGCAAAAGGAGAGAGAGGTGGACTGACTTAAAAACAAAGTTCATCAAAATGCATCCTTTATGATTCTGGATCAAAGCAGACAATGCTTGGATTATCGTTTCTGACTTACAGAATTCAGCTTTGATTCAGTGATCTGAACCAGAGATTCTCTATTGCCTGGGATATCAGGAGTCTACACTAAAAGAGTGATGTTTTTTTAAATTAAAAGCTGGCTTTGGCCCCTCTCTGTATTTCAGAGAAGCTTGCAGGAGAATTATCATTTCCATCTTCATTAAGCTATCCCAAGATTACAGTGTAGAAAAACACCCATACAAAAGGAAAGGTGGATAAGGAGGGAAAAGGAAGCAAAAAGGCAACCAAGGCAACTCAATTTTCACCTGTGTGTTTGTATGTAGGACTTCTCAGAAGACTGCAAGGGTGAGTGAGTATGACTAAAATGAAATGATGGCAGGAAACCTGAGCCTGCAGGTAACTTGTAAGCTCTCATACAACAAGAGTAGTGACTATTTATTGGCATGTAATTTGCTACTGCTTAGAGATACTTAACTTAGAGACCTCACGGCCACAGTATATTGTTTTTTAAGAACCACTGGTTTAATGGATTTAAAGAGAGAGGAACCAGAGAGGAAAACTTTAGCATATGTGCCTCCATATTCAAATGCAGTCTATCTCTGAATATTGAATGGCAGGGGTCTCACTCTCAGTTTTATGAAGATTTCACTAAAGCATAGATTGCAACTTGATGGTCCACTCCAACATCCTTCTTAGGTTCTTAAATGGCACGTTGGCTACCTACCTGTCAAGAGTTTATCACCCTTATTCCATCTGAGCTGAGCAGCTGGCTTGCTGCCGGAAGAGGCACATGTCAACACAACCACATCTCCTTCATTAACAGAACCTGAGTAACCAGAGATTTGGGGTTTTTGTGGGATTCCTGAAAGAAAAGAGGACAATGAGGACTGGTGACTTGCTTAAGGTGTTCTAGCAAAGCCCAGGCAGTGGGGAGGGCTGCCTTCTTAACTATGCCCTGGCAAAGCAGTACGTATATTCTTAGCTACTGAAGCGCAACTCTAAGATGTGCCTGAGGGTCAGGGTTGGAAATGAAGATCATCGGCAATCAGGTGTTGTGATTCTCGGTGAGTGCCAAATGGTACTATTTGGGTTCTCTGCAGGATGCAACCTTGTCCCTTATGCTGCTTTTGTAAATCCTAGGTAACTGGCTCCTGAATTCTGAATCACAGAACTGGGTTCTCAGTCTGCATTTTTGCACGGGAGGGAGTGGAGAACCAGGATGTTCTTCCCCAAATTTTTTAGTAAATCCTCCCTCACTCTGTGCAAAGCTCTGCAAAGCATCCTACAGATCACCTTGGTGGGAATGCAGCTATGGAGGTTCTGTGGTGGAGTAATCATGGGGGATCGAGAAGTAAAAGAGAGCAGGAAGTCTCCATCTTGCGACTTTAAACCGGTAGGGATAATGGTAGGTAGTCCTTGACTTATGACCGATTGCTTAGCGACTGTTCCAAATTACAATAGACCTTTCAAAATGTACTTACGATCTGAATTCTGGTGGCTGCCCACTCGCCCGCAGTCAGGTGACCGCATTTTGGGCACTGGGCAACCAGCCCACATTTACAGTCATTTGTAGCGATCCACAGCCATGTAACTGCAGTTTATGGGGGTTTTGTTGGAAATTGGCATTTACTTCTGATTTCCAACATAAAACGGCCATAGTAAACAATGGGCTCACTTAATGACTTCAGCTTTCACTTTATGACTGCCATGTTTGCTTTACAACTGCTGTGGCCGCTATAGGACTGCTGAGTTCACTTTCCGACTGCTGTACTTTATGACTGCCACATTCACCTGATCATGGCAGAAAAAGTCTGGGTGTGCTTATGTGGTCTTAGGTTCTTATCTTAAATGGCATGTTTGCTACTTAATGACCGGCACAAAGGTACAATTGTAATTTCAAGCTCAGTTATGCTCATAAATCAAGGATTACCTGTAATGGCTGACCAGGAACACAGATTAGGACATATCACCCTGAGGGATCTTCTGACTCCCTGGAGGAATTCAAGTGAGGTGTCTTCCCCCAAATTCCTGCCTGGCCAACTCAGGGGCTACGAAATCCATCTTTGGAGTTTTCCCAGTTAGAGACCCCCAAATTGGGGCCATTCCACATCCTTACCCAAAGGGAATGGATGAAGACATTAGAAATCTATAAGGACCAGACATGATCCAACTGCAGTGATTACAAACTTTGAAGGGTTTGGTCCCAGAAGGGGTAATGCCTTTGTGCTTGGAGCAAAATTACAGCTACGCCTGGGATATCATCTTCCCTGCCTTGTTATTAAGGTTTCACAATGATGAAACCTGTAATCTTGTCTTTGGGATGTACAGAGCAGTGGCACCATTCCTGGAACATTTCAGCCATCCCCATAACATTCCATTTTTCCCCAGGGAATTTGCAAATCGAGTGTCTGTTTTCAGAAGCATTATTTCCAGGACAGGATATGAGTGGGATATTCCAGATGTCCCAAAAACTTGGAAAGACTGAAACATTCTGGAAACAGACCCTCCTGCTTTGGACATGGCTTGCCACTGACCGCTTCACCTCACCCAACACGGTGACCATCGCTTTCGCAGTCCGTACGGGCCTGGTGAATATCGTGCATGTATATTCTCCTTCATCAGCCAGAGTTGTGTTGTCAATACTGATGCTCAGCTCGTTGGCCGTTGAATTCTCCAACTGGATTCGAAGGTCTCGCAATGCTAGGTCAAGGAAGAAGGGTGGCTTAGAGGAGGGGCAAGAGAGTCAACCTAGACATGCCTGCCTGTCATTCTTTCTATCTCCCTCCCTCCCTATCCATCCATCATCCTTTCCTTCCATCCATTTATCCATCCCTATCAATCTACAATACCCATCCATCCATCCATCCATCTATCTATCTATCTATCTATCTATCTATCTAT
>JANHZU010004221.1:30145-42441 GCA_032468055.1 Acrochordus granulatus
AACTGATGGTTTGGTAATGAAACATCTGCAGAAAAACAGGCGAGCTCAGAGAGCACCTAGGACTCCACCATTCAACCTGAGCTACAAATATTCTCTTCTATTGATATATTGGACTCCATGACAGCTATTTTTATTAGGGTGGGAAGAATAGTTTTAAGGGAAGTAGAATTTGATGTTATAATTGTCAGTTAAGCCTTTGGCTAAACCAGGCGTGTCCAGCCTTGGCCGCTTTAAGATGTGTGGACTTCAACTTCAAGCTATGCTGGCTGAGGAATTCTGGAAGTTGAAGTCCACACATCTTAAGGTTGCCAAGGCTGGGCTGAACCATATCTGCCATTTTGGAAGTTGCTAGGGCGTGAGAAAGACGTCCTCAAATGGGTTGGTGTCTTCACTTAAAACATTTGTACAGCAGCCAATCTTTTAACCATCTCTGGGCGGTTCCCAATCAGTTCAGTTTTTTCCCTCTCTCGCCATCTATTTTATGGTAATCAATGCATTGGTGATAAATGCCCTCTTGCCAAATAGGAACACTTCTAATGTGTTTGGATTCCAACTTCCTAAATGTTTACCTTTCCTGGTTTTCTGAATGATGTGACACTGGGGAAGGTTGCACTTCGCATTCCGTATTTTGCACTTCCCTTTCTAGTGATGCCACAGGACGGTGGAACATTTTCATGGATGGTTGTGCAGAGCCTGACTTGTTTGACTTTTTATGGGCTCTTTGATGCTTCTACATGTTTATGTTCAAGAAGCTCTTGAGGGACAGCATAGAATCTATCGGTCCACTTCTGACTTCGACTTTGTGAAGACGTTTGGTTGAATATATTGTAACTGAAGTGACGATTCCATCCTCTGATATCCGTTTTTCTTATAAAATCTACATGCAGTAGTTCTCAAGTATGATATCTTATATTGATAAAAGAGAATATTTGTGGCTCAGGTTGAACTGTGGAGTCCTTGGTGGTCTCTTGAGTTTGGTTGCTTTGTTTTGTAGACGTTTCATTACCAGACTAGGTAACATCATCAGCGCTTACAAGGGAGTGAGGTCTACTCTCTTTATATACTAGTGACTTGCCCTGCCAGTATTGGGGGGAGTGTTCTTGGTGATTCCTTAGGCTGATTAAGCTGTTGTTTATTTTTACCTTCTTTGTCTGAGCTGCTAGTTTCTTGATTGTGACTCCCCCCAGCACTGACAGGGCAAGCCATTAGTATATAAAGAGAGCAAACCTCACTCCCCTCTAGCACTGATGATGTCACTTACTCTGGTAATGAAATGTCTGCAGGAAACCAACGAAGCTCAGAGAGCACCAAGGACTCCACAGATGTCTTATGTCTTTAGAATTCATGGAATGGAATTATGTCAACAGCAGTAATCATAGTAATAATAATAAGAACAATTTGTATGTGAGAGAAATAGGGAAATACAGCAGATAAAAGTCCCAAATTCTGAAGGTGAAAACAACATTCATCAAAATTGTGGCCAAAGCCAATCCTCCTTTGCATTATATTTATTATTGTGGTTTTGGCAGAAAAACATGGACATCTGTTCCTAAACCTGGTTATTCCAAAGTGATGAAATGTGCATCATTGCATCATGATGCAAGCTCCAACCTTTGACTCTTGCATTACAATGTTGCACACAAGTACTTAAGGCACAGTGTTTATGTTGTATTATTAAATACACCGGAAGTATGTTATTTTCTTGGAAAAATTGCAAAAATCCTACAGAATTGTTTGACCAGGCATTGCATTTGTCTTGTACTGTACCCCAGCATAGAAAAAAGAGCTGCCTTTAATGTCTTTTAGACTCTTGTTCTTTTGATGGCCAAATATTTCCAAACAACAAGGAATGGCAGTTGAGCCCATGTGCCAAATGCATCTGTCGGGATGGCGCTCTGCACTGTTTCACAGTCCTTTGCCAACCTGCATTTTGTAATGCGGTAAGATTATGCATGCTGTCAACTTCTTTGCATTTTATTACTTTTTAAAGCTATAATTACGTGATGTATCCTCTCATGAGACATTGCTGCCTGACAAAAGATTGGCCTTACTGAAAATATAAATTAAAAGAGGATTACAGACTTGGCCCTGTTTTATATTTCATCTCCATCTCTGTTACCGAGAGATGCAATGAAGTGAGGGAGGGGAGTTTTCTTTGTGAAAACTCTTCTGCTTTGCAAAAGAACTCCTCTGTTTTACAACTGCATTCCCTAAGAGAGTAGGAAATACTGCCCTCGCTCTGATTTGGCTTTGTGATGCCATCAGGAAGTGCGCTTGCTCAGCTGTGTTGTCACAGGCCATGGTTTGTGGCCCGCAGGATCTTGGGTGGCGAGGGCAACCTGAAGAAAGAGCATCTTGAAACTACACAGTTAAACTGGGCCTTGGGTAGGAAGCATTCAAGCTTGTAGCTCCTCTGTGGATTGGCACTTGGTTGTTTGCAAGCGCTTTTATTCCGAGTAAACTCTGCCCCAACTAAGTCATGCTCGCTGAGTGTTTCACTCCTAGTGAGGTGCGACAGGAAGGACTTTGAGGCGAACATGTTCTGCAAGAACTCCTTTCCCTCTTGTGAAACACCGACACGCTGGACATCAGATCGATGCCCTCACACCTGAAATTGTTAAAAACCTGATGGTTCCAGGGAGCATTTGGGATGATACAGTGAAGGGTTCAACCATTGGTAGGTTATGGTGTCATTCGGGGAAGCATGGAATGTGCATTGCTCCGTTGCTTTCAGTGAGATACTGTATATTGTGATGTTATGAATTAAGGGATATATTATTCAAATATACTGTTGCACCCCACGTAGAGACCTATGACTGAAAGGCCGACGACTGAAGCAATTAAAAGCCACTTGTCAATAAAATAAAGCCAATGTCAGCCCTCAAAAATAATTACAGTGGATATAAAAAGTTTACACGCCCCTGTTAAAACACCAGGCTTTTGAGATGTAAAAACATCAGGCCAAGATAAATCACTTCAGGATTTTCTCCACCTTTAATATAACACAGAAGCTGTACAATTCAGTTGAAAAACAAACTGAAATCTTTTTCAGGGGGAAAAATAAAAAAAAACAAAACCCCATTAATGGCTCTCATTAGACTATCTTCCCAACTGATAGCTGTAAATAATTTTTTCCTGAGCTTGCCCAGATTCGTCCAGATTCCACCCAAGCTCCATCCACCATCCCTCTGATTCCATCTTGCCTTCCCCCCTACCTGCCACATCTGGATCTGGTTTTCTTGAGCAGAGGCAGGCATGCTTGGTTCAGCTAATTTGCAAAGGCTTCAGGCTCAGTTCAGATTAAAAGAGAAATAAAAAGCTGTTAGAAAGATCCATATTCCATCATGCTGTGAAGGCTTCTTTTTTTTGTGCCAGGAGATTCAGTCTTCTTCAACTTCATTCCAGCCCTGTCTTCACGGGAACCAAAATGCTTGACATGAAAGAGGAAGTTCCATAAAAGCATTTTGATCTGAACAAATAAACACAACTATCTAAATGACTTAAGGAAACTGTGAGGGTTCTTCGTGTTTTTCCAAGGACAGAACACACCACCATGTCGAAGATAACTGTACAACACCTTTCCTCTTGCCCTGGGTTAACTCTAAGCTTTGCATAGGATGCAAATAGATTTTTAATACTCAATCTCGAAAGCAAACAAAAGTCTTAAAAGTTTGCAAGGTGGCATTCTGTCTTCAAAAGTTCTTGCATTTGTTGTGATTCCGTGCTGCCTCAGTGTGGTTGCTCCTTTCTGCTTGTTAGTGAGCCCAGGCCAAGCTTCAAGCAGGCGTCACACCACAATGGGCTGCTTACCATAGCTTATAGTAGTCCTGGCAGTTGACTGATTGTCCTCTTGCTTGCCTGGAGTAGTCATACCTTCCAGAAATCACTTCCCGCTTCCTCATCTGCTTATTGTCTTCTCCTCTCCTGCACACCCACAGCCCTGAAGGCTTAGAGATTGGGTGGGATGAGGCTGTCCATGGACATTGGCAGCTCCTAAAAACACCAGTTGAGTCTGTGACTCAATTAGCCAGACACCTGGAACATGTGGATGCTTCTGAATAAATTGTGAGCAGGGGAATGAATGACTAGCCCATATCCTCTTAAAAGCATAAACTATGCTGAGTCTTGGAGATGGAAAATGTTTCTGCCTGATTGCAGCTGCATTTATGTTGCATTTTGATTGATGACATGCCATGAAGTTGGAGTCAGTGCTTAGTGCCCACATAGGTAGTTAGATTTTCTCCATGTTGATAAGTCCCTAACCTGGTCTTTCAGCTCTTCCAAGATTGCTTGCATTGCCACTGTGACTGAGTCCAACTATTAAATAAATAAATTAAACAAACAAACAAACTACCTTGCCATTGGTTGTCCTCTTTTGGTTTTTCCTTCCACTGTTCCCAGCATCAGAGCCTTCTACAAAAAATGTTGCATCTTAATCCAACAGAAAACACTAACAATATACATATAATCCATATCCATAATGCATACAACCTGGACTGAAAAAAAACCCAATTAATGGCTCTCAAATCCAATTGATAAACTTTGTGTCCAGATATCTCCCCAGCTAATATCTTCCGTCTGTTGCATCCAGAACAGTCCAGGCGATTCACTTAACGTACCTTATTTCCTTTTGCATACTCATTGTGAGCACGTGAACTTGTGTTATGTACATGGTACTATGTCATTTACATCATCTGTATCAAGATATCATGATGCAGCAAAAGTAAAATAAGGTGAATGGACGCAAATGATATAAATTTGGATTTAACGGACATTTGGGAATACTACACATCCTTCTTCTAATGGTCCATTAAATCAAGGTTTTACTGCAGCCTTAATTTGCTCTTAACACATAATTGCATTTTAATGAATTGCCTGGTGTTTATAAGTCACTCTGCTTGTAATCAGTGACCAAATTGCTAGATTCTGTTATTTCAATAAAATATTGATGCTGTGTTTCCTTTTACTCCCTTCCCAGTTAAGTTAAATATTGATGCTCCTTTTTGCTTTACCTCTTAATTAAGTAAGAGAGTTAGATCTTTATCATGTGTACTCTATGTGTGTTTGGTGGGCTTTACATATTAAGGACAAGTAGCTATGAAACAATGAACAGAGAATGGAACACCTTTATTTGACATTATGACCTATTTAGGAATACTGTGTCCTCACAAAGAGAGCGAACCCCGTTTGTTCCAACTTCTTCATGGAGAGGAGTTGTTCCATCATTCACTAATGAGTACAACTTGGAAATCACTAGTATATCTATCACCCATCCCCTAAGCCACACAATTTGTAAGACATGAAGGATCAGGCTTAGTTGGTGCAGTTCTTGCTAACAGATTTATTGATGCTACAAGGTCACAAGAATTTTTCCAACTGTCATTCGTGATGAGAGTACATATCTTTTTGGAGGAAGCATGTGCAGATGTTTCTTCACTTTGGTCACTTTGTAATGAGCATGAGGGCAAATAGAAAATGAGGCCAAGAAGAAATTTCTGGAAGAATTTAAGCAAACTCATTTATTTCCTATTCTTCACCATGCTGTTGTTACTTAATTTCCCCTTTATTGATTTAATTAAACAGAACAAGGGAAAAGCAGTAGAAAAAGAAAAAAGGAAAAGGGATAAATACACACACGTAATACAGAGTTTGAATGAAGGATGTCTACTTGCCATTGTAATTGTCCACATCTAATCCTTGTAGGCAACTTGTTCCTAAGTTTTGTATTTATTTTATTTTATTAATTAAATTTCTATACCGCCAAAATCCTAAGACTCGCGGAGGCGTACAGAAACACACATAAAAACATCAATAAAAACATTAAAATAAATAAGTTGCCAGTAACTTTAGGACTGAGTAACTGAAGCCATAAATTTATCTTCCCAATATTGAAGGACTGATTTTTAGCAATTCATTAGACATCAAGAATCCATTTTGTTATGCAGCCATCAATTTCCTTGTATTAGGTACGTTATTCAAAAGAATATGGATGTCTGAAACAATTAAACCATGTCTCAAAAATAAATTAATGTACGCAATTATTTCTTCTCAGAATATAATAGCTCCAAGACATTAGGAAAAAAAAATTTTAATGAAACATTACTCTCATTGCTTTTCCAGCAACACAATGACTCAATTTCTGTACAAATACAAGGGGATACAATAAGGCCGAAATACTGCTTTTTGTTGCATAAACTGTAATCTAGTTCTACTGAATGTTTTGATACAGACATTAAGATGCTTTCCCATTTTTTAAACACAATGGGTCTCTCTGAATTCTTCTCCCATTCTTTTTTTAAAATCCAAAACCCAGTTTTTCAACGTGCTTCAACAGAAATACGTAGAGAAGGTGCAAAGTGATATTTTGTGCAACATGATCTCATCACATGAGTTATTTCGTGATACAGGGTCATGTTGACATCATCCTGGCTTTTTCCTTGTGCTTGTGGTGAATTAAGATTTAATTAGCTAATCTTAGAACAGTGCAACTTCCAAGCTATTTCCCTCAAGATGGGTTCAACTTCCATAATTCCCAACCATCAACTTTCCAGCAGTAGCTGCATAATTGAGTTAGCCTCTGGGACATTTGAGCGCATCCCGTTTATGAAGGCTGTTATAAAACATGGATGAATAATCAGATTACAACTCCTGTAGTATTGCAACAATTCTAGAAACACCGTTCTCTGAATTAATTTTGGATCAGGACTATCAATTAGGGAAATTCAAGAAAATAAAGAGTCCATCTCTGAGGGAGATGGGTGGTTTAAAAATGTGAAGAATTAAAAGAATAGAATACACTGTGCCTTAATTTCTTCCTTAAAAATGAAGGCTGTCTATTGATGATCTTTCAGGGAAGAAAGTTAATGGAGCAGGAAAAACCTCATTTATGAATAATATTGAACAGTGGAAGGACAAACAATTTAATGTTCTTTTTCATTTTCAAATGCCTCTTTGCCTCTCACCATATAGTCTCCATATAGTCAAATCAGCTTACAGTGCACAGGTAGTAATGACATCGCTAGAAAAAAGTTGGCCAGGATTTCTCTCCTGCCCATCCCCACCCGCCCTTTTTATTTTTCAATTGTGCCTTTTACATTTAAAAGATGTCTTAACCCTACTGGAAACTTAACACACCAAATTGCTAAATTTGGGCAGTGAAATAATGGGACATCCAGAGATTATAAAAAACTTTGGTGGGGGGTCTACATGCAGCCCATTGGCTCTGGGTTTCCCACACCTGCTCTACTGTAAGCTTTTTAAGATGTACCAAACAAGACGGTGAGGAAGAGTTGAGTAGCACCTTTTCTAGCTAATAGATTTTATTCAAATACATTGTCAGGCTCCGAAAACCAAGAAACACACGTTGAGGTTTTTCTAAGCTGTTTTCTTTATTGTTTCTCATCTATAGGCAGGAATCTTGCCAAACTAAAGCAAACTACTTGCATCATAAAAGATATATTCTGAGAACTTCTAGGGAGGAGCTCTCTTGACTCTCCTCCTCCCAACCAAACTATCTAAACTTCGCTGTCTCATGTTCCTCTGGAATGCAGCCTCTCCCTCCTAGGAATCCAGACTACGTTCCACCACGGGCACAAACTTATAACTATCTGGCCATAAGCTTATATCCAACATCAATCTGTGCATCTGATGAAATGAGCTGCAGCTCCCAAAAGATTATACCTTTCAATAAAATTTGTTAGTGGGTCAGGGGGCTTCCAGAATCTTTTTGATTTTTGGCTACGATAGACTGTGTCAGACAAGATGTCCTCCTATTGTATCCTTCTAGTGTGTCAAAAACGACAGTATAACTATTAGGTTCTGGAAAATATGACATTGCTCTTCTTTTATTATTGACTTTCCTTGATACAAGATCAGTCCTTTTTTATCCTGTTCGTGCCTGGGGAGAGGACAAAACCCTCCTAGCCAATCTTTGAGGAACTTCTCTTTCTGCGTTCTTGGGTAGAATCTTGGGCTGGGCGAAGGTGAAGAATCTCAACTAAATGGGTTGCTTAGTTTGAATTTTCGTCTTTTTTTAAAATTAACTTTGCCACTATGCCTATCATGCTTCTCAACCTCCTTGTCTACAAAGGCTGGAAGTTGTAGAGGATGAGATTTTGCAGATTCTTCTAGATTTGTTTCCAGACTTTTTCCTTCCTATGAATGCATATACTGCATAGGATGTCCAATTAGCGAAGGATTCTAAGGATCTTTTTTATTTTGTATTGTTATAAGTGGTTGCTAAGTTTATGATTTATTATCTTTGTTTCAATCATGTCATGAAGGTTTTAATTATTTTTTCCGTATCCTCTGCATTTCTGAGAATCATAAGAGTGCAGTGGGATATAGAGTTATTCATAAATAAAAATAGGACATTTTTTTCAATGGGAGAGAGCTATAGGATGAATGTGAATGCTTATAAAAATGCTTGGCCTTCTTGGCATCTTCTGTGTTACCTGCTTTTTTTCTTCTGTCTACCAATATTTAGGATGAAAGTCCAGTTGTACCAGCTGGAAGATGTTGTCCAGAGTGTGCACGAAAATCCTGCTTTGTATCTGGGACGTCATACCAGGTAACCCTGGGATAAGATGGCACAAGAACTAATTTGACAGGAGTTGTGCATTTTTCTTTGCTCTCGCCCACTATTTGAGATTTTACTTTAAAAAAATATAACAAAAACTACTCACTGTATTTAATTTTTAATTTTTTGACGAGCACTCTGACCATGGCTTCCAGTGGGCTTTAACAGTCAAAACCATCAAAATAGCTCGAATCTTTTTCTTTATTATGTAGCATGGTGAAGAGTGGAAGAAAGATGCCTGCACCACCTGCACATGCAATAGAGGAGAATCCAGATGTATTACAAAGACCTGCCCCCTGCTGAATTGTGGAAAGGTGATTCCCAAGATGAAACCTTGGGAGATTTTTCTGGGAATTTGCCACCTTCTCATTTCCTAAATCTCTCCCTTGTATATTTCCAGGGGGAGAACAAAGTGCGTCGTCCTGGGAAATGTTGTGAAGAGTGTGTATTTTCCAAGGGCAGCTGTGTGTACAATGGCACCATCAAATATCACAGTGAAATGTGGAATGATACCGTCTGTAAGTTCTGTATCTGTGATGGAGGACAAATTTCTTGCTGGAATGCAAAGTGTGCCAAAGTGGACTGCAGCCCGGTAAGAAAAAGACTCGGTTTTCCAATTATCTCTATGTTGTGTTTATTCGTAAGATTTCTACGCGGCGTTTTTATTCAACCTCCTGGAAACATCAAGGCCAGATATTGAAATAGTTGGTTCTCAGACTGATAAGTATTTGGGAGATAAGAATGCAGTTAGGAAGTAAATCAAAATGTCTCTGCCCTAACACAGGCAAAAATAAATTGCTTTGAATGGAAAAAAGTTCAGTTGGTGGAATTCTTGCAACTGTGCCACTGTACCCTGTTCATCTCTGGAAATCTCGTGGACTCGGTGAGAATTGTGCTTGGAAAAGATTCAGTTTCCATTCAGGCAGCAAGCTGTGCCCGATGTTACATTTGCAAAATGTCTCTTCTTTTGGAAAAGAGTCATTTTGCACATCTTCGTTATTCTCTTAGCTTGCAGAATTCATTTTTCTGGATGTAGAAATGATATATGTAAGACTGTCCACTGCTGCTTATTATCAGAGCTGTATCCTAGCCCAGAGGTGATATTAGTGTTATTCTACAGAAATATTTTATAAGTTCACTTAAAAGCTGCTGTCAAGCTCTCAACTCTTCTCTTTTGCTCTGCATTTAGGACCGAGCAATGGAGGGTAGAGCAAAATTCAAACTGCATCTTAATGATTTTCATCCTTCATTAGGGAAAAATTAACTTTTCTGATGACCGTATACTGCTTCACCTGTTAGGAGGGTCATCATCATTGTGAAGCCATAAAAGTTGTGAAACATAGAGTTAGAGTAAAAAGATAAAAAGAGGTGACTTGGTTGTAATCTTAGAAGGAAGTCTTTCATGTAGGACATCCAACTTCTGTAGACATTTATCTGACCTAGCCAGACTGGAAGACTAACCAGATTCGGCAGCATGATTTGCATTCATACTGCCCAAAGAATAAGCCCTTTAGGGATACAGGCACATCCTTCTCACAGATACGTTGTCTTTCTATTATCTTGCAACTCCTCCTTCCCCACAAAATAGTACCACCAATACCTTTCTTTTGCTATTTTGCATTTTTTTGTGGAGTTTGGGAACCCACTGGAACAGCAGTGTCCAACCTTGGCAACTTTACAATGTGTGGATTTCAGCTTCCAGAATTCCTCAGCCAGCTATGCCCTCATAACTTTACCACCTCCATACACTCATGGTTCCTGTACTCTTGATTAATGACACGAGGCCTATCAACATACAGTATTAGTCATCTTCATTTATGAATGTTGGTTATTGAGGGAATCAGGATATTGAGTCTGATAGACCAGCTTTTCCCAGCTTGGAGTTCTTCAGATGGTTTGGAACTGCTATGATCCAACAAGTCTTTCCTTTTGTTCTTAAGAGGCCCCCCCTCAGTTGTAATATTGCAAACTCATTCTATCCTGGGTTTGAAAGCCAGAGAGGAAGTTGATTAATTTCTTCTTCTTTTCAGGATCAAGTATTACTGCTTGGAACTGCATGAGCTGCCAACTATTATGTATATACTGTAGTCCAAGGAGGTTTGTTTGCAAGGCTCCTTTCATAGCCTGTCGGTATAAATTAGACAATAGAAAATGAGGCTTAGGTGGTCATCCCCAATATTCAGTGTTGGCAGGAATGGGCAAATTTTTTTGCAGGGAAAGGCCTCCTACATACAGAATTGACTTTGGTTTTGGTGTATAGAATTTTTGCATGCCTCAGTAGGTAAGGGCAGAGGTCCAGATATTAACAACATGTGCCAAGATCTCTTTCTGTAACATAGTTTGACTCATCTGAATTTTGAGAGGGCAACCTTCCCCAATTTTCCCAACCTTCTGCCCTCTCAATTTATTAGGATACAGTTCTCAGATTCATATACTTTATTGGCCAAGCATGGTTAGACCCAGAAGGGATTTGTCTCCACTACAGCACTTTCAATATACTTTCAAGACAACAGGAAATAAAGTAAAAACATAATAAATGAAATTAGATATTTAATAGTAAAGTGTGCATATTCTTTGGACTGCCTTTGACCTTGTTAGCAGATAAAAATTAAAATTGGAGTAGACCAGTTTGAGATTAAATTGTGAGCAATAAAGGTTTACTTCAAGCTCTTTTTTGGCATTTGGTGATGACTATAAAAGCCCTGAATGGTTTAGGACCAGGATATTTGAAAGATCCATATAAAGCTATCTGTATGTTGAGATAAACCTTGGAAAAATCATATCTGTCTCAAGGGATAAAGTAGAGAGTCTTTCAATTAGCTATATCTAATGCTGAGATTAGATTAATGATGGTGGGATTAGACTAATGATCGGGCTTGGTGGCCGAGTGGTTAAGATGCTGGGCTTGTTGCCAGAAGTTTGGCAGCCAGAGTTCAAGAACCAGGGTGAGCTCCTAGTACTTGCCCCAGCTGCTGCCAACCTAGCAGTTCGAAAGCATGTAGAAATGCAAGTAGATAAATAGGTACCACCTTACTGAGAAGGTAACAGCATCTGTGTGACTCAGCATATAGTCATGCCGGCCACATGACCACAGAAGCCTCTTTGGACAATGCTGACCGTTCGACTGTGAAACTGAGATGAGCACCGCCCTCTAGAATTGGCCACAACTGTCATTCCTTTATTTTTCCTTTAATGCTGGGAGAGGTCCCTCTCACTTCCTTCGTAATAATTTTTTGGGAAGTAGGAAAAGTCCATCTTTTCTGGAGGATCTACAGGATGGGATGCACTGGGAGAGTTAAGAAACAGGGTTTTGAAGCTCTGATTTTGGGAAGTGTGAGAAAACAATATTGAAAGTTGCAGTCTATTCGGGAGATGTTTGGGGAGAGGACAATACAGAGTTACAAGATTCGAGAAGACTTGAGAATTGCAGGTTGCCCATCGTTGATCAAAAATAATTTTCCATTCTGGACAAATTGCAGTTTCAGTGTTTTACATGTTTTTATTAATGCTGCTGTTTTGTGGTTTTACTATTGTTGTGAATCACTTAGAACTCTGCAGAAGATAAGCAGTACTAGGATATTAATACTTTATAGATTCAGATACTTTATTGGCCAAGCATGGTTAGACACGCAAGGAGTTTGACTCTGGTACAGCGGCTCTTGGTATACTTGCAAGACATATAATAAGAACATAAACAAATAAAGGAAATTATGTATTC
>JANHZU010004221.1:44830-62325 GCA_032468055.1 Acrochordus granulatus
GTTTAATGCGTTATGCAAATTCAACTTATTTAATTCATTCTTGCATCACGTGCTGTGAAGAGTAGAAAACAGATCAATTTAAGTTAAGCGTATTGGGTGAATGCAACCAAAGAAAGATGAACGGGTGCCTGCTGTGCTGTCGCTCACTACCCTAAGACTACTCAAGCCAGAGTATATTCAGTCGATGCATAGATTTCAATAGCGTAGATTTCAATAGCGTAGATTTCAATAGCATGTGGTTAACCCCCACATCAGTTGATGTCAATCGTTGACTGATTGCCCTTTGGGAGATAGAAAGAGCTCCCTCGAAGACCTCTGGAAGACTCTTCCAGGGCTTGCCACCACGATCTGCCCAGGGTCTTGAGATGTTGGGTGTGTGGCCATTCTCTGTAGATGGCTGTGACCTTGCTTTTCAGACAGACTTCACTGCTGAAAAGACCCCTCTCGGGGTCCTTACGTTGAGCTGGGAACAGGAGAGAGGCACTGTGGAAATGCGGTGATTTTCCTTGCTCTATTTCAAGCCTCGCGTTAAGCAGAAGGAGATCGGCTTGCCTGTGCTGAAAATAATTGAGTTAGGGGAACTCTCTCAGGCCCCCTGGAAGAGGCTGCTTCTCTTATGTCTTACTTACCTCTTGCTCCTTCCACTGAGCGTAGCTGGCTTCCCATCTTCCTTCCTTCCACGGGATGGGACCGGGCAGTAACTTCTAGGGGCAAAGAGAGTAAAACTTACTCATCTCAGGGAAGCAAGCCCATATCCACTAGCTTAACAGCCGAGATTATGGGTGCTTCTTTTGGCCTGTTTTGCTTGCTCCCTCTTATTTTGCGTTCAGCAAAAGATAGCTCCTTACGTGGGAAAGATGTTTTTTGGATATCAGTGTGAACTCACTGTAGTAGAAACACTTCAGTTAAATCATGCGACTTGCCTGCGTACAGGTAATCCTCGACTTAGGACCGCAACGGGGACCAGAATTTCCACTGCAGTTATTCACTGAGTCGTGTCTGACTTTTTTTGCCATAGTGGTTAAGCGAGTCACTACGATTGTCAAGTGACTCATGCAGTCATTAATTGGCGCCTGCTATCCCCATATAAATTTAACAAATAAATAAATAAATTGACTTCCCTTGTCTGAAGCCAGCCGCGAAGGTCACAAATGACGATCACGTAATCCTGGGAGGCTGCAACCATCATAAATACGTACCAGTTGCCAAGCACCTGAATTTTGATCACGTAACTGTGGGGATGCTGTAACGGTCATAAGTGCAAGGACTGGTCATAAATAACTTTTTTCAGTGCCGTTGTAACTTTGGACAGTTACTAAATGAATGGTTGTAAGTCGAGGACTACCTGTAATTTCCTCTCTTTGCAATAGAACTGAAGAGCCCTGTTTCTCAGCAATGATGGACTTATGCTGGTGTAGAATGTGGCTAACACAACTGCAAAACTTTTGTATTCCCACAATTTACTGTTTTTCCTGAAAGAGGGCGGGAGTCTGAGATTGCAGTTACTTATCTTCGTTTAAGCCCCACTTAACTCAGTGGAACCACTTCTGTGGAGGTACTGCATGTATTAGATTGCACAACACCCCTCCAATTAAAAGCACCAAAATTGCTATTTGAACCACCGGCCTTTTGGCTCTGCAAGTGGATGCTGTAGACTTCTTTACTCTTTATAGCTAAACTGTTGAAAAGGAATTCTAAACAGAGAGAAAATCTACCCCGTGCTTTCGTTTGAAAATGTTCTTTAAATAGTGTATCAGCAAAGCTTCATGATAAAGAATGAAGCATGCCTAAATGTGCATGCGTGTACATAGATACACGTTGAAGAAAAAAGCACATGGAGTTTCTGATTTAGGTTGGTGAAATAGAAGTTCAGATCCAAAATCAGCCATGATGTTGGGCCAGCTGTCATTGCTCAGCATGATCTACTAGGCAGGAAAAAAAATAGGAAAAAAAGAACATGTATGCTGCTTTTTGCTGCTCGGAAGGAGGCTGAATAATAGTTCATAAATAGGATTGGAAAATTGTGATATATTTCAGCCTTTATTGTTTTCTCATGCAGAATGGTGAAAAATGGAAGGAAGGCCTGTGCCATGAATGCGAATGTTTGAACTCTAAAGTAATCTGCTATTCTCAGTCTTGTCCAACTTGTCCTCCGGGCAGTGTGGCTGTTGCCGTGCAAGGAGAGTGTTGCCCTCAGTGCAAGCCAGGTATTTGCAAACAGTGCAGCTGTGGTTTGTTCTTTTCAGATGTCTAACTCGCTTATCCTCTTAACTTGGAACAGGGTCTTTATATTTAGAAGCACTTGATTTAAGACATAGTCCTACTTTCTGAAGATTATCCATTGCAGCTTCTGCATGCTCACGTCTACAGAAAGAGGTTTCAAGAGCTGCTTATAGGAAAGGCCTTCTGATATACTTGGAAGAAGAAAGTAGTCTCATAGATATCTGGGACAAGCCATGGTGATGCAAGGGGTTTGTGTGGTGACATCATGAAACACATGACATCGTTTTTGTGCCCCCTAGAACACCTGGAATGGGGCTCTGCAGATGCTTAGAATTCCTTACTGGCTTAGAGCTGTGAACTTGGGAATGGCATCCTGCCAGGTTTGATGGAAAGGGCAGATGGTGGAAAGCTGGCCAATGCCCCACTCTACCATGCTTCCATCCTTCTTACGAAATATCTGCCTTTGCCTAGTCATGGCACCTCCTTTTCCTTGCTGCCCAACACCATGTTAGAAGTGTAATTCATTTGCAGAGCCTAGTAGAGACCAATTAGGTTGTGTCTAAGACAGGTGTGGCCAATGACAGCATTGGAATAGTCAGAGGCCTTGTTCCTCACCTTCCCATGTCACAAAGTTCAAAACAAGCCATTTGGGTGTAGTGGCTAAGATGCAGGGCTAGAAGTCAGGAGGCCATGAGTTCTAGTCCTCCCTTAGGCCTGAAAGCCTGTTGGGTGACTTTAGACGAGGCTCTTTCTCTTTGTCAGCCCAATGTATCTTACAGGTGAGAAAAGAAAAGACTGTAGCAACAGATATGTATACTATCTTGAGCTGACCCCAAATAAAGGGATAAAAATCAATCAGTAAAGCAGCATGAGAATTATTATGGCTTTAAACATTCTTTTAGTTAATCAGGTAGCCACACTTAGCCAACCTTGGCTGATGTTGAAAAAAAGATAAGCAGGTTCAGATCTGGTTAGGATTTGGATGGGAGACCAGTGGAAACCCACTGCATAGTCCTGAACTGGATGGTGAGGGAGGAAAAAGTTCAGGATAGCTATATCCTGGAAATTCCCAGGAGTATATCTGTTAGCCTGGGAGCTGAAGATAGGATAGGTGGGCCTCCTACAGGTCCTTGTAGAGCAGAGGTGACCTTGAGAAGTCTCCAGCCCATTTTTAATTTTCATGGTATTCTTCTAGTAGGAAGGCCTGCTTAGGACATGAATCGCTTGTACTTAGCTGCTTCTAAGTGACAGTATGCTCAAAGTACTAGGGGTATTAAAATAGGGGTATTTTAACCATACCCCTATGTATTATGCAATACAGGTGGTCTTTGGTTAACAACACTAATTGGGACAGGAAATTCTATCATTAAGTGATGTGATCAAAAGGCAAACAAACATGTGAGGGCGCCATGTAGTGATGGCAGTCCCAGTTGCCCAGGTTAAGTAATTAACTTGCAACTTCCCGCTGGCTTCCCCATTGTCAGAACCTGCCACAGATGGTTGCAAATAGTGATCACACGACTGCAGAGACGCACTCATTCAGCACTGTTGTAAGTTCAAATGGTTGCTGAACGAGTGGTCATTAAATAAGGACCACCCATAATATAAGCAAGTATTCCTTAAACAAATCTTGTCATTAGATCTGCTCGTTGAAAACCAGTGTGAGAAATTCCAAAGAAAGTGTAGCCTGATGGAGAAGAAGCTTGCTTTTTTTTTTGTTTGCCATGCGACAGAGGCACCCTTGTCTGTGAGCTGGGGAGCCCATCCTGCACTTCCATACCCCAAATAAATTTGTCTCGTGTTTACAATAGGTCAGTGCCATCCTGACTGCTTGACCTGCATTCAAGCTTTTGATTATTGTGATGTCTGCCGGGAGTCCACCAAGTTTCTACAGAACGGGCGCTGCGTTGACAGCTGTGGGCCTGGCTTCTATCCAGATGCTGGCCTTTGCTTAGGTAAGATTAGCTTCCAGCTTGCTGAGTGATGTTGAAGCTTCTTGCACTATAGGTGATGCTGAAACATTTCAGAAGATGCCCACTATTTCTGAGCATTAAAGTAGATAAAACTGATCTGAAGGTTTGTGATGTTTTAAAATACCCTTTTATTATTCTGTTTCTTCCATAACAGAGCAGTTTAGAACAATAAACATCGTAAAGCCCAGAAATAAAGACAAACACCATAATCAGGGAGATTAATCCTCATAAAAGCCCGATAGAACAGCAGCAGTAACTGATAATCTAACTTCAGTTAAATCAAATCAATGTTTATCTCAGTCATAAACTAGTGTATTATATCAAGCTTCAATATACAGTATATTTGGGTTGTCAGGAATATTTTCACTGTTGCTAATATTTGGGAGATGTTTGAAATCCCTGATCAGCAATAGGAAGGCTGTATCGTGGATCCCAAAGAATTGGCTCAAAGGAAGCTAAAATCAGTTCAGTTTTTTACCGTCTGTTACAATATCTTTCTTTTTCCTTCTCCCTGTTTTGGCAGCTTGTAAAGAGATGTGCTCCACTTGTACTAATAAATTCGGATGCACTTCGTGCCAAGGTTCGCTGCGTTTGAAGGATGCCCAGTGTGTGATGTTATGCGGGGAAGGGTTTTTCCCAGGACCTCTCCAATGCACAGGTAAGACCTAGAGAAATACCTTGGTTAGGTAATCTTATTCTACCCATCTCTGAGCACAAAAATGAAATAAAGGAGAAGTTTCATAATAATGGATGAAATTGCAAAAAAGGTAATGCAAAACCCCATGTGCTTGCTGATTAAATTTTAGTACAGTGCTCAGCTACAGAGATCCTGCTGCTCCTTGCATCCAGCCTGAGTAGCATAAAATGGTTAATAGCACCAGCCTATGTCACCTGTACCTTCCAAATTCTCTTTAAGTAAATGAAAGTTATTTAGTACTAAAATCAGTTTAACTAAACTGATTTCCATCAAAGAAAGAATCTTCTGAAATTTTCGCACAGATCATGTCAGCTGCTGGCCTCTTCAAAATTATTTGAAGTGCTACTAAAAACCCGCCACAAGGAAAATGGAGTGTGGGTGGGTCAGTAGGAGAGACCCCCACCATTCATCATTTTATTTGGCATCAGCCATTTTGTCAGCCTTGCTAAAAGACTAGATCTGGTCTGTCTAATTGCATCTGAAGAGTGGATTCACATGGCCTTTTGCTGGAGTATCCCGAATTCTTTCGGCTTGAGTTTGCAAAAGCATGTAAAAGCTTGAACAGGCATAACTCATTTTCGTTTGAGGCTTCTGGCATCCTAGGAATTTCAAGGTTTTGGCAAGGACTAAGAGGGCAGGAGGTGAGAGGGGGAAGGCACAGAAATAGGGGTTCGGACTTGGACACAGTGAAAAAGGGAGTGGAGACAGGAAACAGTAAAAGCCCGACGCAACTCAAGTTCAGATTTGCTCATTTTAATATTGTGTGTTGCACCATCCAGTGTTTGTTGATTCTTTTTTAATACTAATTTTATTAAACATTACATTTAACGTGGGGTCTTTTGGCCTGGAATCAGTGTTGATTCCTGGTGACTGCTGGACAAGCCCCTGCAGCGTTTGGAAAATCTTGGAAGTGGTTTGCCATTGCCTCCTTCCTACGGTTGAGAGAGACTGGGGGGCCCAATGTCACCAGTTAGCTTTGCACCTTAGGCAGGACTGAAGCTCACCATCTCCTGGTGATTGGCCCAAAGCCACCCAGCTGGCTTTCGTACCCAAGATAAGGCGAGAACTTACAGTCTCCAGCCTGATGCTTTCACCGCTACGCCAAACTGACACTCACAACCTGCTTTTGGTAATGTGAAATTCCATATAAAAAAGAACTATGGCCTTCTGCAATTCGGTGCTGAATATTTTCCTGGCTTCCCGCTGATTTTACAAGTTGTACAGTTCTACCTAACCATTTTCAGGTTGATTACCAAATGTTCACTGCAGAAAAAGTGAGAGCCGGGCTGTCCTTCTGCCGAATCAATCCCTCGGTGTCTCCTTAAAGATTATAATCAGGTACAGAGGCAGTGAAGATGGATGTTCGGGAAGCTGCAATCGACGAAGAGCTGGCAGCTTCAGGACAGCTGTCTAGTAAATCTGGACAGGCTTTTCCAGAAATTGCCTTCCCTTTGGGAAGCTTCCCTTTTAGGAAACATTCGCTGCCTTTGAAACCGTAATGTCAAGTATCCAAAGCACTTAGAAAATGAGCACAGGGGTCTGTCTGCCACTCCTGCTGATGCAAAGCCAGAGGCTGGAAACGAGTCTTGCGCTTGTGTGCAGACTGATATAACATGGGGGGAATTGTTTAGCTCAGCTTGCGTGTGTTAAAAAAGGGCTCTTTGATGAATCTACAGGTAATCCTTGCTTAACGCCTGTTTGAAGTTGTGATGGACCTGCCTGGGGATGCTGATGACTTGGCTGCAAAATGCTGACAGCTGCTCCTGTTTCCCCGTGGTCACGTCACTGCGTGTCAGGGGCTTGGCAACCCGCCTGCGTTTATGGCTGTTTACCAGCCACATGATCACATTTTACAAAAGTTTTGCCAAAAACTGGAAGTTACTTCGGGTTTTCAGCAAAACCGGCCCATAACGTACTTCTCTTAACAACTGTGGTGTTCGCTTAACGGCCGCCACAAAAAGGGTTGTTGGTGACGTGGGTGACCCAATTTGCAACCATCACGACTTAACGTCCATTATGGGCAGTCTCCATTAACGTTCATAAGTCGGGGATTATCTGTATGAAACTGTGTCCATATGACTTGGGTTCGGTTGTTTTCTTCTACTTTTTCTTCTTCTTTTCCTCTCTTTGGAGCGGAACTTTCTCCAGTCATCCTGCAGAGGAAAACAGTTCCTGCTTTCACTTTGTTACTGGTTTTGTAGCTCCCTGCTACAAATATTTGTATGCGTGGGAATTTTTCTCTGATCTTTTCTCTGGGGAGTTCCAACAGTTAGCTGAATTTTGCTTGGCTTCCTTTTCATCACCGCAGCAAAAAGCAACAGACGAAGCACTGAGCTTCAGAAGAGGCTCATAACTCAGATCTTTGTTCCCTACCCAAGTTCTGCTTTATGACTTAAGGCACAGATCGTGAAGCAGCAGAACAAACTAACATTAAGACCAGCCCAATCCTCTGATGCTGCATGAAAACAAAAGATATTTGTCCCAGTGTCCATGTGCTTTTTAAGAAGCGCATACTGGAACTCTTGTGGAAACAGTGGTTAGCCGACAAAGAGGCACCGACCGTATTTCGGTACAGAATCAAAACTCTAGAGACCCCCCAACATGGAAACAGGAAAAATTACTACAGGCAACCTGCTTTCCATGCAGAGTGTGATTTAGCACTTTGCCATTTCTTTTTATTTCTGTTAAAATACTTCTGCACGTTGCTGCTCGAAAAATCCAAAGAAATCACGTAACATAATTGTGCAAAAATCAGGGAACCAAAATGGAGGATCAGAATTGGAGCCAAGCTTTTTCCTTCCTCCCTCCCTCCCTCCTGTGGGGATGGCCTAAGCCCAAATAATATATTTTCAGGAACCATCTTTTTAGCAAAAATCTGCTCCTGGTGGAAAAGGTGAAGGTTTCCCCTGCTTTTCGTGGCTGCCTCCAAGGGACGGCGCTCATCTCTGTTTCCAAGTGAAGACCCTGCGTTCTTCCGAAGGCTTTCCGTGGTCAGGTGGCCAGCCTGACTCTACGCCCAGGCACATGGATGCTGTTGCCTTCCCACCAAGATGGTACCTAGTTTTGGATTTCTACATGCTTTTGAACTGCTAGGTTGGCCGGAGCTGGGCAGACAGCAGGAGTTCATCCTGTCGCATGGCAGCGCTGGGTCTCGAACTCGGGCCGCCGACCTCTGCGCTTGCGGGACCGCTCCTGGTGAGCCCTATCTTTTTTTCCTATTCAACGGCTTAATTTAGGTGAGAGAAAGAATAATTCCATTCTTGCTCCAGTGAACCTGTGGAGAATCAAGACCTCTTGCCAGCTTATGCCAAAATGCCGGTGCTCTGCCCAAGAGGTTCATCTGTGTTCTTCCCTCTCCTCATTTAGAATATTTTTCAGGGAAATATGTTTGCCTCCCAGGTTGTTTTATGAGCAACCTTTTGATGGCTGGAGGTTGCCCTTAATGTTTTACGGGGGGCCTCGACTCTTGATGGCTAAAACGAATAATCATTCCTCCAGAAGGTGTTGAAAACCCAGTGAGCAGGTTGGTTTTTTCCCCCCATACATGCTCAGCAATACTGGAAAATAATTTATTAGAGAACAGAACACATTGGAAAGTTGTACTTCCATTACATTCGGAGATATTCTTACTACACTGCACTAAACCATATATCCCTTCGAAATATATTGAGTTAGCATTCAATTAAGAGTTGCAAAGATTTGACATGGCTTTTTTGGGTGGGTGGCTGGATGGCTGCGGGGAATCCCTCATTCTTTCTTTGGAAGAATGGCTAACAAATGGTGGAAGTATACCTACCTCAATGTCTAGAACAGTGTTTCTCAATCTTGGCAAGATGTGTGGATTTCAATACCTAGAATTCTCCAGCCGGGGGAATGTGGGTTTTGATTAGAAAATGGATATGAAATACAGGTAGTCCTCAACTTATGACCGCAGTCGGGAGTAGAATTTATGTTGCTAAGCAAGGCTGTTGTTAAGTGGGTTGTGCCTGATGTTATGATTTCTTTTGCCATGGTTGTTAAATGAGTTGCTGCAGTTGTTCAATGAAACATACAGTTATTAAGTGGATCCAGTTTCCCCCATTGACTTTGTTTATTAGAAGCCAGCTGGGAAGGCGATTCACATGACCCTGGGTTGCTGCAACCATCGTAAATACATGCTGGTTGCCAAGTGCCCACATTTTGATCATGTGGCTAAGGGGTTGCTGTGAGGGTTGAAGCACAGTAATTTTTTAATTAAAAAAATAATTAAAAAATTAAGTAATTTTTGAATGGTTACAACATTCATTCATTCATTCGCTAAATGAATGGTTGTAAGTCAAGGACTACCTGTATAACATTGGAATATTTTAGTTTTATGATATTTCAGATTCTTTGTTGAAGTGCCCATATTTCACTTCTTGTATCCAGTTCTTCTATTTGTATCATCTAGTTTTTATATTCTTTCAAAAAGATGTAATATAATACAGATAATTATTTCATTTATAACTGTCTGTCTATCCATCTATGCATCCATCTATCCATCCATCCCTATATTGTCAGGTCTTTTAAAAAGATACACTGGAAGAAATCATGGGTGGCTGAGGGCTTTGATGGTCTGTGTTGTGTGGCCAAATGGTTAGATGCCAGGTTTTAATTTCTTTAATGATTTTTGGAGAGGCAGTTTGAAGATTGTTGCTCTGTTTTCGACTGCTAAGCAAATCTGGGCAACCTCAGACGACAACTGCCGGAATGCCCTGCAAAGGCTGCGTTGCCTGGAGTTTCCAAGGATCCGGGTCTGGTTCAGGAGTTTCCTTGTGGAAACAAGGAAACAAGGTTTACAGACTCCCGTGTTCCTCTTAATTCAGTCCGAGGAAGACTTCAGATAGAATTGAAGGATTACTGAGGTTTGGCGGATTGAGTGGTTGGGTTGAGAAACGGAAGGGGAAAAAAGAAAAATCTGAGTCTGAGTTGGAAAAAAAATTCCTCTTTGCCAAGAAAATTCCTTTTCCATGACCTGAGGCCACTATATGGAGTTTGTTTATTTTATCTGTCGCGTTTTCAAGCCACCCATCTTCTACAGAGAGAGACCCTGAGCAGTTTCTTAAGCTGCCCTCCTCTCCTCTCCTCTCCTCCACCTCTTCCTGTGTCCTCCGTCGGCTTTCTTCTGAAATGAAGATACTGGTGCAAACCAATTTGCTATGGTCCTTTCTTCCCTGACAGATATTTCTTTTAAAGAACTGTGAATTAATTAAAAAAGGGAAATTGGAGATTTGTAAGGAACATTAATTGCTCAATTATTATTCATGAAATCCACGGGTGACTTTATAGTTGGGGTCCAGACACTTCACATCTTAGAACTGAGCAACAACAGTGTAGGCGCGTCTGTCTCCTAGCTGAGGCTGCAAACCATGGTTTGCGGTGATTCACTCTGCAGCATGAGGCCACCGTCTTCCAAATCGGTGGGAGGGGAGCCACGAAAATCGAATTTGATTTGATTTAGCTTAAAGTTGCCCAAACATAGTTAGTGTGTTCATAGTTATCTATAATAATAGTTATCCATATCTATGTGGGGTAGAAGTTAAGAGCGCTGGATTAGGACCGGCGGTGCTCTGAACCACAGAAGCATTCTGGGTGACTTTGGGCCAGTCCTTCCCTCTCACCACAAGAACCCGTATGGCACAGCTAGTCCTCACCGTACAACCACAATCGGGACCAGAATTTCCGTTGCTAAGCAAGGTAGTTGTTGAGCGAGTCGCATCTGATTTCACAACCTTCTTTGCCACGCTGTGGAGTGCATCACTGCAGTTGTCAAGTGAATCACATGATTGTTAAGCCAATCCGGGTGCCCCCATTAACGTTTATTTATTTGTATCTCCCCTTGATTATTTTTACAAATAACACACCTCCCTCCTCCTGTTTTCCCCACAACCACAACCCTGTGAGGTGAGTGGAAACTTTATGCTTCCTCCTGTTAGCGGTCACTCTGTTCATTTTGGCCCTCCTTCAAGCTGGTCTAGGTCTTCCTTAGACTCCTCTTTCTTCTCAAAAATATTAGCGACTTCTCCGAATTGGTGCACTTCAGCTTTGATGACCATCACCTCAAGACCTCACTTCTTAATTCAGGATCTTAATTTTTTTTTAAAAGTGACCAGCACAGGGACCGATGACACTCCACTTGTGCTACTTTCCACCTTGATCCGAACGTCCATTTTTGAGTCTGGTGGAGGCATTCAGATGCAATGATAAATTAAAAAACGCAGAAAACCGAAGCAAGCATCCTTGCTCTCCTCCGCCGCGTTGGGCCAAGATGTTGGATGAGCTCAATTTTATTTATTCATTTATTCATCAAATTTATATGCCGCCGAAATCCGAAGACTCTCTGCGGCTAACAACAGTATTAAAAGCAATTAAAATAGAAAATTAAAAAAAACCATTAAAAACAAAATAAAAACACAAACAATGCAAGGGTTGTTTGTGTTGTGAGTTTGTTATGTGTGTAAGGAGCATAGAGAATGGCCTTGAAGGACACCGGGAAGCTCCACTACAGGTAGTTATGCAGTTAGGACTGCAGTGATGGTCCTAATGTGATGATCATAATGTGGGTTGCCACGTGACCCGACCCAATGTTATACCCGTTTTTTGTGGTGGTCATAAAGCAAATGCAGTGGTTGTAAAGCAAATGCCACGGTTGTTGAGTGAATGTTGCAACCATTAAGCAAACTGTTGTTCACTGTGGGGCGGTTTTTGATGGAACCCAGAAGTAAACATTGGTTTCTGACAAAAACATTGTCAATTGTGGTCACGTGTCCAAGTGTGGGCACTGCAAATGGCTATAAATGCAGGCTCATAGCGAGATGGGTGGTGAATAAATTTAATAAATATAATTGGTGAGTGTCCCAAATGCATTTGCATGACGGGCGGGACTGATATTAAAACTTAAAAACTGGGTGGTAAGTAGTTTTTTTGGGGGGGTTCATCATACCTTCAGACAGTCATTCAGCAACTAGCCACAACTTGAGGACTTTCCATAACAGAGCAACAATCATAGAAATCATGGCTTCAGCCTCCTTCAAAAAACAAGCTTAATACAATTGCATTATGATTATTTAATTCTGTTTCTTCGTTTTGTTGACAGAAGTTTCATTGTATTGTTTTCTTGGATTGTTGTTAGTCATCCAGAGTAATGTTTGTAAGGCAGCCAACAAATGAATTAATAAACCAACAAATGAATTAATAAAATTCAGCTTCATTTAACAGAAAAAAAATTGACTCAGTATGTTTTCTTTTCGGCATTGACTTTAGGACGTTTTATAACATTCGAGGATCATCATTTATGTTTTTTAATAAGAGGTTTAGAAACTTGTTTGACATATGATGAATATGTGTTTTACACTTTATATAAATAGTTTCCCCTTTATTTCTGGTTTTGTTTGTTTGTTTTTGTTAAGTTTCTTTTTGAGGGTTCGTTGGTATTTTTCTTTTTTTCCCTTTCTTGTATTTTTTCTGTAAAACAAATAAACTTTAAAAAACAGACACCAAAGCTAGGTGGAGCAGAAGCTTGGTACCTTTTCTGCTTTGCAATCCGGGCTAATCATCATTTCGGTTAATAATTCTGCTGTTAGAGTGTTGAAGCTTTTCATTAGAGACATTTGGTATTTCTTTGGCTGATTTTACTATTTTTTTTCTCTTTGGGGCAACTTGTATCAAGATTACCCCTGAGTCCACTCATTCAGATACTGCCTAGACTGAAATCTGCTTAGCTTTAATAAAATAGCAAGAATTGAGCCCCCAGACTATAAAATAATAAGCTTTGCATGATTGCAATGGAATAATGTTCCATTTTGACCCTACTTTCACGATTTATTGTTATAGAGCCAGAAGATAAACTATTAAATTACTGATCTTGGTTGTAAATTACAAATTTAGGATTTTCCTGCCACAGTGGATTTATCTAGGTGGGTGCATCCCACACCCTCACAACCAAATCAGGATTAAATTTTGGCTCTCTGGCAAGCAGAGTCATGTCCTGCTGAGGAATTAGAAATATAGTTTAGATCATTAGGATATAATTATTTTAAAAAATTGTACCTAAAAGAAGCTCTGATGTAGGTTCTGGCAGCACAGGACTTAACATGCCATAATAATTACAAGTGCCATAAATAAAATTTCCTTGTTCTTTACAACTCCCCCACTGCTTTCTAAATACAGCCTGCAATCTGTGCTCTCCCTTTATTTCACTGAGTGACATTCAGCATGAAATACTATATTAACCTTTCCAGGAAACACAAAACTATCCGTTGGCCCTTTGGTATATTCAGAGTCACTCTTAATTCCTCCTGTGCCTGAGTACCAAAGGATTGATGTTGGCCAAATGACCTTTTGAGGACCTGAAACCTATTTTTAAAACCAGTGGCCATTTAACATGTGTTAATCAAGAAGCCATCAACTGATTTTAAAATCATTCAACATATCATATCATTCAACATATTATATCATTCAAAAGAGACACCCGAAAAACCAAAACGGAAACAAAAACACCCTCTCACCCAGATAAGCAGAGATTAACAGCAAGATTAACAATAGACCAACAAACAATGAGGAAACAATATCCCAATCAGGGAACTAGCTGATTAGTTAGACAAACAACCCAACAGTAAACAACAGCTTAATCGAGCACCCGCCAAGAACACCTCAACACTCGACAGGGTGAACCACCATTATATAAAGAGAGGAAACCCCACTCTCTTTTAGTACTGATGATGTTACCTAGTTGGGTAATGAAATGTCTGCAAGAAAACAACTAAGCTCAGAGAGCACCAAGGACCCCACAGTTCACCCCCGAGCTACACATAAAAGATTCTTCTCTTGGGGGAATGACTGTCCCCCCCCAGGGGTCCTGAACGTCACTTGATAGTGAGATGGGCAGTGTATACATTTAATAAATAAATAAACATGCCATCGGTTGACCGTCAGTGAATCTGTAGCTGCACAGATTTGTTTCTCGAGTTGATCTGGAGAAGTTGCTTTGGGATATTCAGACTCACTTGATGATCCTTTTTGAAAATCTGAAGCGCTCTCCGCCTGTTTTTTTTCCTCCTCCCCTCCCTCTCCCCCTTTAATCGACCTAGGTGGTCTTCTTTTGAGTTTAAGAACAATTGATGCCTGCTGAGTACAGTAAATTGAGATGCTTTAATTGACTTGGAAATGTTTTCCTTTGCCGCCAGCTTGCCACGAATCCTGTGCTACGTGCCGGGGTCCGACTGCAAACAACTGTTCCACCTGCAGAGACCCGTCTCTCGTGTCACTGGAAGGCACATGCGTGGCTCATTGCGGGCCACGCTTCTATGTTACAGATGGAGTTTGCAGAGGTAAAAGCCCACCCCGTTAAAGAGTTGTGTCTTTATCTCACCTTTTAGCAAGGAAAGCTCTTGAGATCCATGCAGCTGTTTTCCCCGTATCAGCCCCTGTGGCCGTTGAGTGTGTGGGTGCATGTGAGTGTGTGTCTGTGTAAACATATGAAGCCACCCTTTCTTGAAGAATTCTCATAGCTCTTCATTCTTTCATTGCCTTTGCAACAAATTCTTCCATTTCTTTGCTTGACCTCCTTGAAATTCATAGTCACTTACCTAGAGGGAAGCTCTGTTTAACCAGACAGTAAAACACAATGTCATCTGGAGTTAAGGATGGGTTAACAGGAGAGCGCCCCGTCTTCCAGCATAAATATTTGGTGTTGAACAGCACTCCTTTTTCAAGCCCTCTTGAGGAGTCTTCATAGAGACCAAACCATTGGAAGGTCACCCACATGTTGAGCAGTCATGAAAGGATAAATGAAGCTTTTTTTGCAGGCTTTCCAGCAGGGCTTAATAATGGAAAATGCAAACTTTATCCACAGTCCATATCTACTGGTGAACTACTTTAGCACAGTAGACTAAAAAATTGCGGTTGATACAACAACAAAGAAAGAGAGCAAAAAATGGAAAAGACTTAGGTGTTTTAGGCATTCTTAGAGTAGTCAAGGTCACATTTGGGCTCCAGAGCTCCTTTGCGGGTGTTTAGTAGAGGAGATCAAACCAGTCAATCCTACAGCAAATCAACCCTGATTGCTCTTTGGAGGGACAGATATTGAAGGTGAAGCTCAGGTGCTTTGGCCACAAAATGCGCAGGGAGGACTCATCGGAGAAGACTGTGATGCTGGGAAGGACTGAAGGGAAGAGGAGGAGGGACGGCAGAGGATGAGACAGATAGATAGCATGGTCAGTGCGATGGGGTGGGCTTGGGAAGACTCCGGGGGGCAGTGCAAGACAGGGGGGCCTGGGTAATGCAGTCCATGGGATCGCGAAGAGTCGGACACGACTGTGTGACTGAACAACAACAAAATAGAGGTAGAGTGAACAAGTGTTGTTGTAGAGCTAATTCTTACTCATCTCCGTCGTGTTTCCCACCCACCAAAAAAAATCAAAATAGTGGCTGTGATTGCATAGTTGCAACCCTGCACAGCATTACAACAGAAATATAAAAAGGGGAATAGAGTTTGATTGGTGGGCCATGCCATTTTGATATTTTTGATGCTGACCCCTCCTCCTATAGACATCCCTATCCTTATATTATATTATATCTTTAAGGAATCCAGCAAGAAATGATGTTTCAGATACAAGGCTATTCTCTTGCATTTAGAAGCCCTAAAAGGGGCTGTTCTGAGCATTTTTCTACATTTGTTGAGGGCTGAAACGGTGCGTGTCCGCAGTGGCTGTAAAAATAAATGAAATCATGTTAAGAATTTGCAATGCACGTTAAAAAAACAGACCAGACTGTTGCAGACATTATTTCGATTTTTTAATCCCCCCAGATGTCCCTAAAAGGTAAACATAAATGTGTCACCTGTCAGTTGTGGCTGACTCTAGGGGGTGGTGCTTATCTCCGATTCACAGTTGAGGGAGCCAGCGTTTGCCCGAAGACGCTTCCATGGCCGGCATGACTATACGCTGAGGCGCATGGAACGCTGTTACCTTTCCCACCAAAGGTGGTACCTTTGCAAGTTATCTACTTGCATTCTGCATGCTTTTGAACTGCTAGATTGGCAGGAGCTGGAGCAATTATGCGACGGCACTCGGGTCTCAAACTGACAAGCTGTCGACCTTCCGGCCAACAAGCCCAGCGTCTTAAGCCGCTCAGCCACCACACCTTTCAGAGGTCCCTGATTGTGCTCAATGGATGCTTTAAGCCGCCCACATCCAAAGCCTTGGGGCAATTTCTGTTCCCTTTGTACGTGATGCAATGATTGCCTTAAACCACTGAGAAGCTATAGAGCACCCATTTTCTCTCTTATTTTCTGTCCCCCATCTAAAATATCTTGGTTTGGTTTAGTTCTGGAGGTTAAGTGCAACAACGAAGTGGCCAAATAGTTTTTACACATTAAAACCATGACCCTTGACTGCAAAAACAAACAAAATATTGCTTTCTCCCTTTGCAAATATGGGTAGTCCTTGTTTAGTGACTACAATTGGGACCAGCAACTTGGTCATTAAGCAAAGCAGTCACCAAGGGAAACCATGACTGTGCTTACAACCTTCCTTTAATTTTCCTTTGCTTTATAGACCTGTGAAAATTATCAAGGCAGGCAATACAAAAATACTTTTTTTAACAGTGTCGTAATTACAGATGGTCGCTAAACAACTCAGTTGCCAAACACGTATAGCTCCATGGAAATGGTGCTGTTAAATAAATCAGTTTTCCACCATCCAGGTCAATTAACCATTAGGCTGGTGTGCATTTGTATAGGTCTAATTTGATATAATTTGTATAGGTCTAATTTGGGAAGACTTTTCCATTTAGCCCTTAGCAGTTATTTTTTTCGAGTACCTGATTAACTCAGAGGAGTGGGCAGGAAGGCACTTCAGTCGAGGATAAGGTGCCGTGGGGAAGAGGATCCCAGGCCCACGTTCCATAGTAGGAGAGGAAAGTTGTGCTTTCCTTATCTTCCCTTGTTCTGTACGTCTTCCCTCCTTTTCTTTATAGCTGTGTAGCCAAGACAGGAGTTGTCAAATGTGGGATTGGGTGCCTTTGCCGCTTTTGAAAACCCTTCAAATTTAAGTTCTCTGCAATAGTTCAGCAATAAACCCATTGCATCTGCCATTGCTCCTAATCATGTAGATGCCAACATGTGCATTGCGAGATCATGATTTAAGCCCACCCTCCTCTATTTGCCCAACAACTGCAAAGAACAATATTTGCACCACAGCATTGCAGCACACCTTTTGTGGCTTATTTCGTCTTCTATTCCTCCCTACTGGGAGTGTAGACCTTTCTCCTTTGCTCACTTGATAAAAACAACATGCTAATTCAAGGGTGTCCAATCTTGGCACTCTTAAGATGCCTGGACTTCAACTTCCAGAATTCCTCAGTCAGCATGCTGGTGAAGGAATTCTGGGAGATGAAGTCCATGCACCTTAAAGTTGCCAAGGTTGGACACGCCTGCTCTAATTGAATTCTTCTCTTTGCTAGCTTGCCATGAAGGTTGTGAAATATGTTACCCAGACCGGCCAAGATGTCTAGCCTGTGCTTCGGACCAAATTCTGCTTGATGGGACCTGCATGTCGGAATGTCCCCATGGATACTATGCAGAC
>JANHZU010004221.1:62425-76886 GCA_032468055.1 Acrochordus granulatus
AGGTAAGATGCTGGGAATCTTTATAAGTAGGTTGGAGCTGGACTTGTGGTATTGCTCAACTGCAGTTCCTAATAGTTCCAGCAACCCATGCATACAGATAGTCCTTGACTTACAACTGGTTGCATAGCGACTGTTCAAAGTTATGACAAACTTCCCCAGAACTTCTTACAACCTGGTTTCAAAGTTCTGATGAGGTCTCCTCCCTGTGGTCACATGATTATATTTTGGGCACTTGGCAACTGGCCCACATTTACAGCTGTTTGTAGCATCTTGCTATGCTGGCTGAGGAATTCTGGGAGATGAAATCCACACTTCTTAAAGTTGCCAAGGTTGGACATGCCTGCCATTGATTGTGGGCAATAACAACATTACTGTCACTGTTAAGAAGCAACTCTAAATCCTCAGACATTCTTGGAGAAGTTCTCTTTCTCCAGGAGAAACCCAGAGGAATTTCACTGAATTTCTCACCTAGTTCATAGAACCATCCACCTACTTGGCTCAAAAACTTGATGGAGAATCTTAAAAGGTAATTTCGACAAATAAGCAACCATGATCCTGTATTTGAGAGTACCAAGGACAACAAATAGACCATCAAACAAATTCACCCCGGAGTTCTCACCCAAGGCACAAATGACCAGGTTCAAATTATCTTGCTTCAGGCACATTATGCAAAGACTTAGATCTCTGGAGAAGACTCCAAGGCTGGGAAAGATGAGTGGGAAGACAAGAAGAGGATAACCATCCATAGGTTATTGCAGCAGTGGGTAGCTGTAGGACTAGACTGGGGTCAGACTGTCCTGGAGAAAATCTGTATGGTTGCTAGGAATCCATTTGATGGTATAGCATCGGTCTGTTAATCAATCAATCAATCAATCAATCAACCAACCAACCAACCAACCCATCAACCAACCAATCAACCAGTCAATCAATCAGTCTATCTTTATGTATGCATATATGTATGTATCATATGTATATGTGAGCATATGTAATAGTTTCATAATTTGTTCTGTAAAACTTTACACAATAGATGCTTTCCGTCTCACTGAAACCAACACTGGTGGTAAATGGTACAAAATCTGACTTAAAAACAAACCTGCTTGCTGTTTACTGTTGCTGTTTTGCATAACAAATAGATCTTTTGCTTAAATCAGCTCCTGTTGTCTTCCTGGAATACTGATGAACTGAGCAAGAATCCACCCCTCTTGCGGCTTTTTTTTTTGTAATCTGGTTCCATAAAACTGGATGCAGAATGAAGCTAGGAGAGAGGTTTTTGCAGGAGCCAGTGCATTTCTCACAGTGACAAAAGCTGTGTTGCGTTGTCATATCGCAAGCTCTGCCTCTTCTTATGTGAGTGTGGCATCACGGGGCCCATGCAAAAGGGATGGAGTTTGTGGCACAAGGAACAATGCTGCTTTCATTGTTCCGCAAACACCTGTCCCCCATGGATGCTTCTGAACCCAAAAAATAGGCTTACAGGTAGTCCTTCAGCTATGACATAATGGAGCCTGCCCACTCATGACAGTTGTAAAATGGGACAGTCAGGTGACAACCTTTTTTGCCCAGCTGTTAAGCTGGTTCACCACGCTCGTTCAGTGAAGCAGATGTCACAGTTGTTAGGAAAACCAGTGGTGCCCCAATGGCAGGGTTTTGCCAAAACCAAAAGTATATGCCAGTTTTCAGCAAAACTGTCATGAAATGTGGTCACTTAAATGCATCCCAATTTCCAAGCACATGAGGTGTGTTCATGTGACCGTGGGGCGGGGGGGAGCCCCACGGGAACGACCATTGGAACTTCAAATCCAGGTCATAAGTAATCCCCAAGTAGGTCAGTCGGAACACAAAGCGACCGTTTGCAAGTTGAGGACTACCTGTACTTTTTACTTTCGGTGTGTACGTGTGTGTCAAAATTGGCAAGACGGCAGATAGATTGTTGCCATGCAAGGTCTTCCTCTTTTGATGGGGTGACATGCATGTACAAAAGGGGTGCATTGCAACATGCTGTCCATCATCTTGCTGATTTTTTTTTAACCACTAATATCACCATCCTGTGGACGTTGCTATGCCGGAAGAACTTGAACCAAAGGAAGGAATTTGATACCGTTTTCATTCCAAGGTGAGGTGGTTGTGGTTCTCAGTTGTTGAATGAGTTTGAAGACACCCAAATCATGAATGGTCCCACTTACATTCTTTCCTTTTCTCATCCCCAGTTTGCCACAGTTCCTGCACCAGCTGTGCAGGGCCGTTGCCTACGCAGTGCACCTCCTGTTCCTTTCCCCAGGCCTTCTACCAGGGTCAATGTCTTCTTGCTTGTGGAGAGGGTTTTTATCAGCACCACAATCTTTGTAAAGGTAACCACACATTTCCCTGCTTCTATAGGCCAGCAAATAAAATGTCTCCCATTCACTCCTTCCTGCTGTCCCAATGTTTGGAAAGTTTTTCATGACGCCTGAAATCTTTCAGAGACTTTTTCAGATAAGCTGCTTTTGGTGTTGAATTGAACGACGTTCTTGGAAAGGCTCTGATGGGGTTCAGTGAGGCCACCTAAACAGAAATGATTTGTGATGTTGAGAAAGTTGATGAGCCAGGACAATAATCTGCAAGGAGGGGGAAGAAAACAGCTGAGATAGCATTCCAGTCACTGGAGAAAGCTACCTTAGATACAATCTGAGTACCTCCTGGCCACGTTGGCCAAGAATTTGGAAGTTGACCTCAGTCTCGATGGAAGGCACCAAACATGGTTCTAAGTTGCCTCCCAAAAGAGAATCATCTCTTTTCTCCCATGGAGACAGCCTCCTTTAGGATGGATTTCACAGTGTGAATCTTCTTCTCCAGGTTGCCATTCATCTTGCAGGACGTGCGTTGGCCCAGAACGTTCACACTGTACGCAGTGCAGGAACCCAGAAGACAACCTGCAACCAGAAAGGAGCCTTGAGGAGAGGCCAGTCGGCACGTGCCTACCTCAGTGCAGAGACCAGTTCTACAATAATCAAGACAGGGTTTGCGAAGGTGAGCAAAGGTTCTGTTCTCTCCCCCAAGCGAGCAATGAAAAATAAACATTCAAATTGCGTGAAGGGTATACTTCAAGTCATTTAACTCAGAAAGTTAGCTAAGATTGAATTTACTCCTCAAAAATTGCTATGCATGTTTTAGGGCCACCTACTGTGAAGAAAAACGATGGTTTGTAGTTGATTTAGAGCAAATTTCAGACTTTAGGCCAGAAGGAAGACCGCCTAAAGCCTCAGAAGATAAATGTGTTCTTGGCCCCACCCGTGTTAGACCTGAGGTGATCTGAGAGATGCTGACAGTTAGTGGTGGCTTATGGGTTGCTTTCCTGATGTAGAGTATAACATCCCCCTCTCCGCAGTTATGATTATTCAGTACATTCCTATGAAGATGAAATATTCTGTAGGGTTTTCAGTATAGACTGTAGACTGTAGACGGTTCGGTTTAATGGTTAAGGCGCCGGATTAGAAACCAGGAGATGATGAGAAACCATCGTCCCGTCTTAGACATGAAAGTCAGCTGGGTGACCCTGGGCTAATTGCTTTCTCTCAGCCCTTATCTACCTCACAGGGTTGTTGTTGCGGGGAGAAAAGTAGAAGGAAGGAGTATTTGGTATGTTTGCCGCCTTGAGTTATTTCTATAAATAATAAAGCTGGGATGAAAGTAAATAAAAAAAATAAGATGTGGCTGTGCAACACTGAGATCCAAGGAGCTGCTTTACATCATAAAGGGTTGCAACCAAAGCCATTATCTCACTCTCTTTAAAGCAGCCACCTCTTTCCCGAGGATCACATGGTTGCCCATCGCATCAGCTGTACAATCTCAGGAAAAGACAAACTCCGTTAAAGTGTCTCAGACCGGTACTATCTTCATATTCTCTCTCTCTCTCACACCCACACAAACACACAAAGAGCTTTGATTTGGAATCTGGAGCAAGGGACAGTAACAGCCTTAGTGCAAATCATCTTGAAAGATGGAATTCTGCAGATCCGGATGACTTCCACGTCTGCAACACTTCTCTGAGCAAGCCAACAAACTGCCTGGCTAATAAAAAAAGCGGTTTTGTTTCCAATTTATTGGAAGAAAATCCTGTTCAGAGATAGTTCTGAACGCTTTAGTTGCGCTCAAGGGGTTTTGGCGAACAACGCCGCATCGTATTCCCTCTGAAAAGCACCAGTTCAGCATTTGTACCCGGAATATGTACCGCAGCAACAAATTTGCTTATTATATACATTGGGGGAAATTGGAACGAGAGGGAAGGCTGCTGAGACGAGCACATCACGGCTGTACGGACTACAGGAGAGTTTATAGACCCAATAATTCAAACCTCTGCTTGAAATTTAAAAATAAACTATCCCCAAGGGGTAGCTTTTCGGCCTCTGATTGCCTGCACCCTCTCTGGCAGCATGAGACAGCCCCTGTCCCAAATCAAGCGGTCGAAGTCGGAGAGGAAATGGCCAGATTACAACAAGGAAGCTCTTCCCTGCCTTCCGTTAAGTTTATTTGTTTCGTGCCTTCAGGGCAGTCTTGTCTTCTCGTGACCGCCTGGACAAGCCCCTGCCGTTTCCTTGGCAAGGTTTCTCAGAAATGGTTGGCCATTGCCGCCTCCGTAGGGCTGAGAGAGAGTGACTGGCTCAAGGTCGCTCAGCTGGCTTTGTGCCCAAAGCGGGACTGGAACTCACAGTCTCCCAGTTTCACCACTACGCTGGACTCTGGAGCCAGATTTTTCTGCTGGCTAAAATACCGGGATAGAAACCCTTGCAGGGTGGTTGTTGTGGGGAAAATAAGAGGAGGAAGGCTCTTCCTGTTGGATCTATTCGCCGCCGTGAGTTACTTTTAAAATTAATAAAGGTGGGAGACAACTAAATAAATAAAAATTAAAAAACTGTCTCTTTCTGTCAACTGAACTAGCAAAACAGTGACTGAAGCACTCTCAGGATTAACACAGGCTTTATAATTCAGCCCCATCTCAGAATGGGGAGAAAAGGGAGGCGAACTTGCCGTGCACATTCCAGTAATATCACATCAGCATCCCCCATTCCCCCACCAGCCCTAAGCCATTTGGATGGGTGGGCGGGTGGATGGATGGATGGAGGGATGCCAACCCCTGGCTGCAATAAGATTGTCCACCTCTGTTCAAGACAATGGGTTCTATTGCGGATTTCCTGTTTGCTCAACGAGTGTCACGCCTCAAACCGAGAAGGACGTGTGGTGATTCTTCCAAGCTGAATTCTTTATTGTTTCACACGAATAGACAAAATCTTGCCAGACTGAGTACTGAAAGTAGGTAATCCGCACTTACAATCTACTTTGGGAATTGTTGAGGAGGAGCAGTCTTCACCCTCTTTCTCTCACACATAATATCTGGATCGAGTTGCCTCTTAGTTCTCTGCAATATTTATTTATTTATATTTGTATGCCGCCTTTATTATTTTTACAAATAACTCAAGGTGACAAACATATCCAACAACTATTTTCCTCACAACAACAGCCTATGAGGTGAGTTGGTCTGAGAGAGAGTGACTGGCCCAAGTTCACCCAGTTTTCTGGTTTTCATGGCTAAGGTGGGACAAGGACTCACCATCTCCTGCTTTCTAGCTTGGTGCACCCCTTCCTGCCTGGGAACCATCCTACTACATCCCATCACAATTAGTTATTTTCCCTAATATTTAATTCACATTGCTTTCCTTCAGCAAAAGCCCTTATACATTTGGGGAGAAAAAAAATCAATGTTAAAAAGAGATGATTGGCACTTCAGGAAAGCTTTGAACAGACAGCGTGAAGTATGTGGCAAAATCTTCTACAGCAATTGTCATGATTCAAAAATAGTCCAAGAAAGTAAAATTAAACAGTGGCTTTAGTGGCACTGATGCTCTAATTAATTATGAACTCTGGATCTAAAGGTATGATGGAAGTCCCGCACGGGATTTTTGCTCTCTTCGGGAGAACAGTTGTTTGGTTGATTGCGTGTATTAGTCCCTTCTCTAGGGGCACCGTGGCCTAGCAGATAAGGTTCTGGGCTTGTTGGCCAGGAGGTTGGCAGCCCGAGTTCGAGACCCAGGCACCACAAAACGGGGTGGGCTCCCGTTATTCGCCACAGCTCCTGCCAACTTAGCAGTTTGAAAGCATGAAAAAATGAAAGTACTTAAATAGGTACCACCATTTGTGGGAAGGTAACAGAGTTCTATGTGCCTCGGTGTATGTCATGCTGGCCACATGACCATGGAAGCGTTTCTGGACAAATGCTGGCTGTCCAGCTGTGAAACAGAGATGAGCGCTGCCCCCAAGAATCAGACATGACTGAAAGGGGAAACCTTTACCATTGTTACTACTCTCTTCTGCTATTATTCTACCTTTACCGCTGTTGTTATCGCTTCTTATGTAGCCCTTGAACTTCTACGCCAATGTTTCACAACTTTGGCCTCATTAAGATGTCAGGACTTCAACTCCCAGAATTCTGGCTGGCTGGGGAATTCTGGGAATTGAGGGCCACACATCTTAACCCAGCCAAGGTTGAGAAACATTGTTCTACCATCTAGCAAAAACTATATAGTTTTATTGACCAACTCATTTTTCTCTTTCTCCACTGCAGCGTGCCATTCCTCCTGCCTTTCTTGCGCAGGGAGATCTCCTGAAAACTGCACCACTTGCGCATCTCCTCAAGTCCTTCATGAAGGCCAGTGCATTGCTGAGTGTCCAGAGGGATGCTATCATCAGAAAACACATTGCTACGGTGAGTCTCCAGAGCAGAACTTCCCGGCGGTATTATCAATGTGTACAATAAGACTTCTTTCTCCATCATAACTATGAATGGTCCTCAATTTATAACCATTTGTTTAGCAAGTGCTTGAAGCTATAACGGCATTGAAAAAAATGACTTACCATCGGTCCTTACATTTATGATTGTGGCAGCACCCCCACAGTCATAGGATTAAAATGTGGGGACTTGACAGCCAGCGTGTATTTACGATGATGGCAGTATCTCAGGGTCGCGTAATCACCATTTGTGACCGTCCCAACCAGCTTTCAACAAGCAGTGACAATGGGGAAGCCAGATTTCCTTATTGACCACATGATTTAGTTAACACATGCAGTGGTTCACTTAACAACCATGCCAAAAGAAAGTTATAAATCAGGCATAACTCACTTAACAATACCTTTCTTAGCCATGGAAATTCCATTCCTAATTGTGGTTGTAAATCGAGGACTACCTGTACTGAACAAACTCTCCCCATATTTAAGCACTATTTGTCTGATACGCTGTAAAAACTAAGAAGATTCGCAGCGGAAGGGACGAGAACGTGACTTCTAGTCGAGACAACTTGCGGCAATACGGGTAGGCGGTGGCAGGTGAAGACGCCACCGATGTTTGGTACCGGCGGCATGTTAAATTTTAAACTAATATTTATTGTTTTTAAATGTTTTGTAACCCACCTGGAGTCGCTTTTTGTTGGCTTGGTGGCCTCTCAGCTTTACATGAACAAATGCAAAGCACAGTCATGCTGCACTCTTGGCTCGGTCGTAACTACGATGACCAGCCAAAATGACACAAAAGCGCTTGCAGAACTCTTCATCAATCCATTCAAGATGCTCCAAAGAAAGTTTCGTTTTGTTTGTCCCAGAAGAAGGGGTACCGTCCAACACCAGCCACGTCGAGCATCGACTCCACATTCCGTCCACAGCTCACAACCGTCGACTGCATAGCTGAAACGTCAGGGCTTGGCCAAGCTTGCACCTTCCCTGTCTTTGCTGCACCTCCGAGGCTTACCTGCTCTTTTGTGACCGTTTGGTCGAGAAGGGATGAGCCACCTATAGATGGGGATTTTTATTTCTGAGCCATCTTTCAGTGCTGCGTTCTCAGAAATGATTTATGTTGCTGAGAAATAAATATGCACAGGCTCTGGAAAACTAGTAAATAATGGATAGCAGAAGAGAGTGAGGAACAAAAGTCTTTGTTAGAGTAATGGGACTCGGAGGCGAGAATTACCTTGCCTGCAGCGAGCATGTTTCGCCTTTGTTTTTAAATGGCCTCTCAGGCATTTCTGTCTGTGAGTGATAATGCAGGGGTGGCGGGGGAAAAAAGATCTCCGTATGTAAATGCTTTTCATGCTTCATGCTTATCACAGATGACTTATAGATTGGCTGAAGGAAAATCTGAGCAAAAGCCTATGGTTTGCGCATAGGGGTGGTGGACGCCACTGTTTTTCATTCTCTGTCTTTCCTTCCCATGGAGCAAAACCAAATGATTGAAAACCAATTTCAATAATTACTTTCAAGAGACCAACAATCCTGGAGACTTAGAAGTGAGTTGCATTATTGCAGAATTCCGTTTGTTTTTTTAAAAAAAGGTGTTACGCTGGGAATTTAGCTGTGGAATCAGGATATGCAGGCCTTTTGAACGTTTTTAAAAGACTTCTTTTGAAGTGCGTCTTCAAGTATTTGTATGCACACATTACTGCGTAACATATAATTATTGGGAAGGGAGAAATCTCCACAATCTTGAGAGCCTTAACAGAGTTGATACACTGAAGAAGCTGGACATTGGTTGGTTTTTTTCCTCCCTTGCAGAAGGTAGTCCTTGACTTATAACCGTTCATTTAGTGACCGTTCAAAATTGCAGCAGCGCTGGATAAAGCAGCTTGTAAACGGTCCTCAGAGTAAGGACCGTCACAGCATCGCCATGGTCATGTCATCAAAATTTCGGTGCTGGGCAAACAGCATATATTTACAATGCTTGCAGCATTCCGGCAGCATGGAATTCCAGCCATTTGCGACCTTCCCAGCCGGCTTCCGACAAGCAAAGTCAATGAGAGAAGCCAGGGTTGCTGAATGATTGCACGATTCACTAAACAACTTCGGTGATTTGCTTGATGATTATAGCAATAAAACGCCGTAAAATGAGGCACGACTCACTTAACAACTGCCTTGCTTAGCAATGGAAATTCTGGTCCCCATTGTGGTTGTAAGTCGAGGACTACCCGTGCTCTTTGGGAGCAGGAGATGTCACATTAAATTCAGAGTCATCTTCTCCTTGGATACAGGGAGCTGGCAGAAGGCACCACCGGATCGTAAATAATCCGAGAGGACTAACTCTGCTCAACTCCAGCTTTCTACTTAGCTGATGAATGTGCTGACTTCAACCCTGTTCACTAGTTCTTGCTTGAGCAGACCGAGTTATTTATGCAGTTGCTATCCTGAGAGGTTGAAATCCAGGTTTGCTTCTTCCCTTGTAAGAAAAGCGCAGTCTGAGAATTATCTGTTGGTGACGTTCCGAGGAGAGACACTTGCTGGGAGAAAGTCATTTTAAAGTCCATCCCCTTTCCCTGCACACCAGGTCAGTTTTAACCCTAAATATCATCATTAACGAGAACCCAGGTTTGGTGTAGTGATGAAGGCATTAGACCGTGAGTGACCTTGAGCCAGTTGCTTGCTCTCAGCCCCAGGAGGGAGACAGTAGCAAACCATTTCTGAAAAACCTTGCCAAGAAAACTTCAGGGACTTGACCAGGCAGCCTCAGGGAACTGGACATGATTGAATGAAATGCAAGGGGAAAAGATCATCATTAAGTCAGTGGTGGCTTGGAAGTGAGAGTGAAAGCTGACGTGCCCTCTTCAAGCTTATGAGTTCCCAAGTGCATCCGGTTGACCACGGTGACCCAGATTGGTGGACCAAATTGGCCGGTGGTCACTCTTTTCCTAGCTCTCTATAACCAAGACATGCTTCGTTGGCAAATATAGACAATATCCAGGTTATAGAAAATCATGTTAACGTTTGCATCTAAGAAGAGCTCCTCTTCAAGAACCGTTCCTCTTGAAAGAGAGGGTTTTGAATTCCAAATGGCTCAAATTTACAATGCTTTTTACTCATTGTCACTCCTTGTCTTTCAGCCAAAATAATTATTTTACTGAGCATTTTCAGTCTCTAAGCAGATGTGTGACGTAAATATGGAATTCCCATATATAGAATATACAGTATAATATGTATATATTATGAGAAAACATAATAAGTAATATAGGGTAGGACATACATCTTGAAAACCTTCTTCATGATGATTCAAAAGTTTAAGATGTATTGACAGTATTGTAAATTAGTGTCTGTTTACTTTCAGATAATATAGACAGACATATTCTCACCTCTCTCATTTCTGGCACATGAAATCAAGGCCACCTCTGAATATGGTTGATAGCCTGATTTATAATCCCCACAGAAACTGTGTTGATGAATTTTGGCTGTAGCTCACTTAGATATATTTGCTTGGCTGTTGTGTCCAGCTGGGCAAATATTATAAAACTAAAAATTGGCTTAGCTGTTTTATCTTTAGATCTATTCCTCTGAAGTAACCCCTATTCAAACCTTAGTTTGCTCTCCTCTGTGCTCTGGGGCTTTATTATCGAGAATAAAATCTCATGTTTTTGTGACTTCCTTTGTCCCAGAGGATATGAAGCGACTCATACCTAAACTGAAAGAAATGTCACATGAGGTGCTTTTGTGATTTCAGCATCTTCTCCTTCAGTAACTGATAAGGCTGAAGCAGTATATTGGATTTCTCTTTTGTATCAATTAGCAGTATATTGGATTTCTCTTGTATCAAGCATCAACCAAAATTCTGTGACTGTTCCTATCATGCACCTTAGCAGTTCTGCATCATTGCCCATGCTGTTGACTTACCAAGTCCCTTTGCAACATCTTTAAGACCATAATGTGCTCGCAGGGAATATGTTAACGGGATATGCAGATGTTCCAGTTCCTTTTTAAGTTTTTAAATTAAATCCATAACACTGTGATATGCTTTGGGCTGTTGGGTATATCTCCATTCATCCATCAGAATGTGATTGACTATGATTGTCAATGAGTGCCATTTGAGCAGAAAAGGAGGTAGACCCCCATCATCATCAAGAGAATAATCGGTGATTCCAAGAACTGAATCAGGGCCAACTCGCACGTAGACACATGTCAGCTGGCACTGAAACAACCTTTCAAATCTTGTTTGATAACTCATAAACAGAAGACATTCCATAGGGGCTAATGACTCAAGCTATTTATACAATATATAAAAATATATGTTTATACCTGTTTTATCCTCTTTAAAAGCAAAGATAGCTGGAAAGGCGAGTGGGTGATGGTGAGAACCTGAACTTTGCTTTACAGCAACTTTGAAACTTCAAAGCTATGACTAATGTAGACCTTAATCTGCCCATTTCATTTTGAGCTGAGTTTGTGAGTACAGAGGAATGCTTGGCGTGTAGCTGAACAGATAAGAGAACTCTCCTTTTTTCATTTTCTTAATGGAAAATGCTTGCCAGAGCCACTGTTGGTATGGGGGGGCAAGGAAAAAAATCTATTTGCAAATAGACAATCAAGACAAATCTTTTTTATGCCTATATATTGGGTTATTGTCTTTTATTTAGAGTCAAATGTAGACTCAAACATTTATGGAAATGGAAGTGTTGCAAAGAAACAGAGGGAAAGGTCTATTGAAGCTAGTTTTAACTAGCCACAGAGGAGTTATTTATACAACAACTCTCTCTTGTGGGTGCAGAAGAACCGAGTCCATATGTTTGCAGCAGATGGTTATATTTCAATTTGTAACGCAAAGAACAGGATGAAATTAACAGCTATTTTTGCATAGTGGCTCTCATATAATTAGGGACTAGGTCTGTAGCTTATTAGGTCTAGCCAAATCCCAGTGAGGTATATAATTCCAGTCTGCTTTTCACCACTTGTTTTGCAAAGTTCAATTTGCACGCTTGGATTTTTCATAAAATACTTCAAGTCACAGAGAAAATATTTGCCGGCAGAATTTCCTTGCCTGACCGGGGGACGATGCAACAGTTGAGAAAAGATTCAGACGAAGTGCAGCCTCCATGAAAATGGAATATTTTGGCTGTGAATAGGAAGGAAAAGCCAGGAGCCCCGACTGCCTGATAGGTTTTCAAAAATGAATCTGATCTTTTTTTCCCCCTGGGGAAGAATGAACATTGGCCAGCTTTGTTCCCGCTGTCATTTGTCCTGCTGCGGACCCCCTGGAGCACAACAACCCAAATATCATCTGTATTGAAATTGTGGTTTCAGCCATAAACAGCTGCTCTTTTTTGCAGACAATGCTTCTGTTGTCTTCAAACATGTCATATAATTAACACTGTTTGTATCCCAAGCTTTGGTTGTAGAAACTTCCTAGCAATGATGTAACCAAGGGAAACATCTCCAGTGTAAGATAAATTTGTGTCGCATGACCAGACGTGCACCCAACTAAGTTTTGGAAGCTACAGAGTCAGAGTTTTGCTTTTTATCAAAGCAGTTGGCTTCTGTAGTAGACTTTGCTGCCTCTTACTTTCTCTGTCTTCCAGCCTGCCATCCTTCTTGTAAAACATGCAGTGGGGCTGATGATGATGAATGCACCAGTTGTCATCCTTATGTCTCTTTCCTGAATGGAAGATGCAGAACGCCCTGCAAGAGAGAGCAATATCTCAGTCTGGTGGGATACTGTGTGGGTAAGTGCATGTGAAATAATGAACACAACATATTGTTTGGCTCTGCCACATTTGTGACCCTGTCTTTCCCCCAAGGAGTTCAAGAATAATCCGATGTTATCGTCATTCAGTCTTCTGAATGAATTAGCTGGAAATTTCTGATTTGTTGATTGCTCCGTTTGTGGCAAAATGCGGGTTTGTACTCGGGTTTCTTGATCTGAATCCAACAGTTTGGACACACAACTGCAAAGTAGCGTTTGTTTTCAAAACATAACCTAGGAACTGGCAAGCCCCGATGTCTTTCCCCCTCGTTTTGGTAGGGGTTTGTATTCAGGGGATTGTAGTTGAAAGGCTTTCGGAGGACTCCAAGGTGGCTTCTGTTGACAAGAATCTCAATCTACTGATGATGTTCTTTTGTGGGGCTGTGCAAATACAGCTGCAAAGACAGCTGTGGATTCACCAGATGTCCCCTTCCTCAAAGGATCTTCTCCCAGATACTTTTTCTGGTGGATATGCTACAGCTGCGTTCCTGATCCACAGCAGGGATAATTCCTTTTATCTATTCAAAAGAAGTTCATTATGGTTTAATCTGCCAGGTCAACCAGGATAAATCCTTCCGGGAGTCACTCCAGTCACTTCAGGACTTTTCCATGCTGATTTTTTTCCCCTTGATCCACAGAAAGATAAACTCATATGTCTTATGTCAGAGTCTTCTAAGAGAATGTTTAATTTTTTTAAGCACAAAGAGCCAGGGTATAGGAAAAAAATAACCTGCAAAGGAATTCAGATACTATGATTCTGACATTCATTATTACTCCTTTTCACAACCCTTTTCTTATTTCTTTTGAGCTAGAAAGTGATTTATTTGATCTCAGGAAATAATTTTTCATAGCCCTTTTGGCTCCTCCACCCTGGCATTAATACCACTTTGTCCTCTTGAAGCAGAATTAGGAACAAAGAAGTCAGATCAGTGTATTTTTTCAACATATTTTTAAACAAAAAGTGAAGTTACTGTACTGCAAAGGGGAGCATCATCTGAGCTTCACATAAATCTATTAGAGAAATAAAAAAGGACAGAAAGGAACATCAAGAACCAGTTTGTTTTCTGATAGATGGATGTTTTGAAGTAAGCTGTGCCCACTATGGCAATTTACTTATTAATTTATATAGTTACTCATTTAACCAATGGAATTCTGGTTGGCAAATGAAGATAAAACATATTGCATAATACAATCAATTAAAAGAAAAACCTAATTGAGGACCCTATAAAAATCTAATAGTCAATCTGTCATACCCACTCACAAGAACATTGCAGTACATTTTGAAAATTTGATGAGCAACAGCCTCAAAAGTTTCAAATGGCATCTAATACAAGAAGGAGTGATAGCTGGAAAGGTTATTATAACTACCGGTAGTCCTCACTTAACGCTAATTGGGACCAGCAACTCCATTGTTAAGTGACAGAGTCGTAGGTTGAAAAACCACATGACTGCTACTTAGCAAAGGCAGTTCCAACAATCCCAGTTGCTTAAGTGAAGAGTGCATGGGTCATTAAGTGAGGACCTCATGTGATTGGGATTTGCAACTTCCAGTCAGCTTCCCTTTTGATGTGTCTGTGGGACACTGTGACAGCTGTAAGTATGGAGACCTGTCGTAACTGTCAGCCTTGCCATGTTATCAGATGTGAACAACCAGACCCCACATGTGTCGAATTCAGACTATTTTCTTGTTCTCTGCCTATTACATAGGAATCTCCCCAGACAGGCAGGATTTGCCTGGGAAAGACCAGATAAGGCTCTAAGGCAGGGATGTCTAATCTTGGCAACTTTAAGTTGTGGACTTCAACTCTTAGAATTTGTTAGCGTCTCTTTGCCTTGTCTCCAATGGTCATTCCCACATAAAAAAAGGTAAAGGTTTCCCCTGACAATCATGTCCGACTCTAGGGGCCAGTGCTCATCTCTGTTTCATAGCTGAAGAGCCAGTGTTAT
>JANHZU010004221.1:95577-107269 GCA_032468055.1 Acrochordus granulatus
TGGCGAAGGTCCACAAACAAGCAGCCAACAGGGCTTGCCCACTGCTCACACTCTGGCGTGACCAACACCCTGGCGGATTCATTTGGCTTCAGTGAACAGGATGGTTTATGCAGAACGGGAATTTGTTATCATCTTGTGGGCAGAGCTTAGTTTTAAACGTTAAATGTGCAGCCAGGGAGGAATGTTGAGTGGGTTGTTTTTAAAAATACATTAAGCCTTTTTTAGGATTATGCCATGAGTTGGGAAACTGTCCTGTTAATTTCATTCAGAAGAGTCAGTGGGGATTCTGGGGCAGTGTTTCTGAACCTTAGCAATTCTAAGACTTCAGCTCCCAGAATTTCCCAGCCAGATTCAGATTCTGGGAGTTGAAGTCCACACATCTTAAAATTGCCAAGGCTCAAAACCACTGCTCTGGAAGAAAGGGGAGCTGGAGACCACATGTGGCTTTGGGGATAGATTGCCCGCAGTACCTTATCCAAGCTTTCTAAATTTCTTCTTCTTTATTTATTGGATTTATTCGCTGCCCAACTTGCAAAGAGCGACTCTGGGCAGCTCACAATAAAATAAGAAGATATCATCATATCACAGATAAGTACAAATAAAACAAAGGATTAAGAGAAAGCAAAACTACCTGTCCACTTGTATTTGCTTCCTTCTTATCCCATCTCTTCTACTTTTTGTAAGATGATATCTTCTTATTTTATTGTGAGCTGCCCAGAGTCGCTCTGTACAGTCACAATATGTGTCCTACAAACTTTGCAGGTCCTGAGCTCCCCAGATCCATTGATTAGTGTGGCATGAATGCCAAGAAGGCCTAATCATAGTTTGATTTCTTTCTGCACCTTATATGGTTATTGCACCCTTTTTCTCGGACAAACTTTTTTCTTCCCAGGGCAGATGGGAGGGCGAGATGAAGAATGTTGTCGTCTTCCAGTGATCAGTTTAGCAATAGAAATTGTGTTTGAGCTGCAAGGCAATGTCACCTTCCTTGTCAGTCTGGCCTGCTTAATTAACCGTGTTTGTGGGGAATCCCACAGGTCCCAGTCAGTGAGAGAGAAAAAGATTTATGGTTTCATTCTGTGGCCCGCGTGGACTGATCGCCACTACAGCCACCAGGGAGGAGAGAGAGTGTGTCTCCTCATCTGGACTATTAAAAAAAGAGCAGCCGTGCCTGTGTTAACATAATTAAGAAATGTTAAACTCCAGGGAAGAATTTGTGTTATTTTAAGACCATCTCTTTCGGCTTCCCAGTCTTACATCTGTTCTGCTGTTCTTCTTTCGCCCTTCATTGCGTTTGCAGACAGTAGTGGGGTGATGGATGAAAACAGAGAGGTGTAAAGGGAGTCCTTGGTGGCTCTGTGGGAAATGCTCTCCTTTATTGTCTTATTCCAGAATGCGACTGGAGCTGCAACGTTTGCAATGGTCCCAACCGTACTGATTGCCTGCAGTGCATGGAGGGATATTTTCTCCAGCATGGAGCCTGCGTTGAACATTGTCTGCCAGCATTTTACAGGGAATCTGAAACGTGTCAAAGTAAGCCTTGCACAGGGGCTTAAGGTGTAATTGTTTGAGAGGGCGTAGTTCAGAGCCCAAAACGAACAGTTGTTATTTTAAAAAAATCCACTAATCTTTCAATGGACAGGTAATGCCTCCAAAGGACCAGCTCAACTCTTATGCAAAATGAAGCAGCCACCCCTAGCAGGTAGCTGACGCAAGTGGAAAAGTGTGTCCAGACCCCTACTTGATGCTCTCCGACTTGCCTCTTGGAGGAGGAGCTGCAAAGAATGTGCTTGAAGAACAGGGTGATGCTGTCTAAGCTCCCCAAAAGCTTATGTGGGAATTATCTAAGCAATGTGTCATGAAATAGCTGTTCTGAGATCGAATGGCAATGTACGCTATGGGAGATAGCAGCATGGTTGGGAAAGTTATGGATTCCCTCCTACCTCAGGCAACCGATGACTACATTTCAAATCCATGTTTGGGGCAAGCCGAGGACACTTCGAGGAGGAATCAGGATTGTGCTTGATCTCCGTCATCACATGAACAGAAACTATCAAATGCTTTCCACTTCTGCTTTTACACACAAAGCAGAGTAACAGTCTGAATCAGCTTTCCCAAATCTGCCACCCTCCAAGTGTGTTAGGACAACTCCAGTTATGCCTACCCACCATACTAGCTAGAAATCCTTGAGCGTATCATCCTAATACATCTGGAGGACACCAGGTTGGGAAGGGTGGCATGGATTATATATAGCATTATATGTAGCATTATATATAGGTCTGTCCTGGAGAATGTCTCAGGGGAACAAATTATCTGATCTTCTCATGCCAACTAACAGCATCTTGGAAGCTAGGTAAGCCTCGAATAAGTGATTCTAGTAGAAAAGAGGTGAACTGTGGAGCCCTTGGTCTGCAGGAGAATAACCAAGCTCAGAGAGCACCAGGGACTCTTAGAATAAGCCATCACAAAAGAAAATGGCAATGGGACCGAGGCAAGGAATGCTTTGATGTTGACTGGGCTTGGGATGGGAGATACTGGAAATTTGAAAACTGTTGAAAAACCTTCCTAAAGAAGGCAGTAACAATTGACTTCCATAATGCTGCTGAGAAACATTCATGGTTGCAATCAACAGAATTGAACTTATCTTTACTTTTTCTTCACTAGTATATGGCATATGATAATGCTTGGTTTAATGTCCTGGCTCTTGAGTTGTGTAAAAAGCATCAGGTGGGTTGCTGCTTCCACGTAAGTCCAGAAAAAACCCTTTCTGTGTTTCTTATGGGGCTTTTCAGGATGTGATGATGACCACTGCCTCCAGTGTGATGGCCCTGGGAAATGTGTGCGCTGCCAGGCTCCGTTCCTGCTCCTCGAGTCCAAGTGTGTCTTGTCTTGTGGAAAGCAGTACTATGGAGACCATGGAGGACAGATATGCCTAGGTAAATGAATTAGGGGACTAAAAGTTAAATGTGCTTGATGCCCAGAGTAATCTGAGTAAATAAAAATGCAGAAGTAGTACACATCAGAGATTGTACCCATTGGGACAAAATCATTCCAGCATGCTTCATTTAAACAAAATCAAACTCTTTTTTAAAGAAAAATGATTTGCAGAATGTGTCATAAGAACAATTTTAGTAGAAGTCCTTTCTTATTTATTATACTTTGTATTCTGCTGTGTGGTTGGAATGGTAGCTCAGTAGTTAAGCAAATTCAATGCATGGTATCTTCAGGAACTGTTGGAGAAGGTAATGTAGGGTAGATGAATAATCCCCATCCTTCTCTCCTCCCAGATGTCTTAGCTAATGATGTATGCATTAGCTAGGAATAGCAATTCCCATTATTTGGGTCACAGAGCAAGAAAGGCTGGTGTAATGTTCCTCCTGATAATGAGTGAGGAAGCAGAGGAGCATTATGCAGGTACATCAGCCCACCTCTCCTTTTTGTAGCTTCTTAATATAATATTGAACTTTGATGGCAAATAAAATAGCATGGCTTTTTAAATTAGCTGTCAGATTTCAACAACACTTTAGCATGATGGCAAACACAAACATGTTTACAGTTAAGTTTCGTTGATTACCAATAAAGTAGTTGCATAACAGTGACTTTATTTTCTGAGTTAAAAATGCCTGTCGAAGTATCTTACTTTTCCTTTGATGCTAGCTTGCCGCAAGGGATGCTTAGAGTGTGAAGGTTCCAGCAGATGCCGAGTTTGTAATTCCACTACATTTCTTCAGGATGGCCTTTGTGTTTCCGACTGTGACCATGGCTTCTATAGCGACCCCCAGAACCGGGAGTGCAAATGTGAGTTTCTCCCTCCACTGATTATATCTAACAGAGATGATAATATGCTTCAGTTGCAGTTCCATTTTTAAGATTAAAAATAAAACAACGATTTCACAAGGCTGAAAATTAGTGAGAGATGTTTGTGATGTATCTGCATCACAGGCATAAGACTGGCTTCGCGCTACACCCTGAGCTAGTTTGTTTGAACCATGGTTTGTTGAATAAACCACCAGGTTTGAGTTCATACGATACACTAAGATATAAACCATGGGTTTCAATTTGTGGTGACTGGGTCCACGCACTGACATTTGCTGAAGTGCCTCTGAACTCATGGTGATTTATTGTGTTGAGTGAATTCAGCCACAAGTATTGTCAGTTTGAAGAAATCTGGCATTATATTTCTGCATGTTGGCATTGGGGAAAAATTTAGAGGAAATTTTCTGCTGTCTTGCAAACTACAGCTCCGAGAATTCTTTGGGAGAAGTTTAGGACCATAAAGTGTTTTGAACAGAATACACATTTATAGTACAATATCGGTCTAATGCAGGGTGATGTGGACTAACACTCATTTTATACCTCCCTGAGCATCCTTTCCTCATTTCTTCTGAAGCATCATGGGTATTACCTTTAAATTGCTAGAAATGTCTTCTTGAGATTCCCAAAATCCTCTTTTGCATTTACACAAATTCGAATTCTGATATGGTCACAGACCAGCATATGGCATAAAAGTATTGCAACCATTTCAACTGTAAGAGTTGAGTCATTGAGATGTAAAATATGAAAGAGGACTAAAAGCTAATATTACGAAGAAGATGCTATATCTCATTGCAAACTATAGAGATTCTGATTAATATTAATACTGAAACTATTAAAATGATGAGATGGATAGAAACCCAAATAATAGAACAATGAATGAGCTAAACATTAAACAATACAGGCAGTCCTTGACTTACAACTACAATTAGGGCCAGCTTTCCCACTGCTAAGCAAGGTGGCTGCTAAGCGAGTTGCACCCAATTTTACAACCTTTTATGCCACTGTCGTTAAGTGAATTACTGAAGTTGTTAAGTGAATCACGTGATTGTTAAATGAATCCTGCTTCTCCCCTTGATTTTACTTGTTAGAAGTTACCTGGGAAGGTTACAGATGGCAATCACATGACCCCAGGATGCTACAACCGTCATAAATACATGACAGTTGCCAAGTGCTTGAAATTTAATCGTGTAATAGTGGAGAAGTTGCAACAGTTGTAAGTGCAAGGACCAGTCATAAGTTATATTTTCCAGTGCTGTTGTAACTTTGAATGTTTGATCGCTAAACAACGCTTGTAAGCCAAGGACTACTTGTAATACAAGAGTGTAAAGATATAGGTTTGGTCCTCATTTGGAAACTTTTGTTAGTCATCAATTTCTGATGGATTTTACACACTGGTGTACAAAACAGGGTGACTTTCTATGTTATGGATGTGAAGAGTAAGTAATAGAGAGTGTTGATTTTTTTTTCTGTTTTGTTTCAGCTTCTGGGCCTATCCCTGGGCTCAAAGCGAAGAGTCTACTCTTGGTGGGAATTGGTGGGATGAAGCCACTAGGTGGTTCCTTGCTGGAGGTAGAAAACCAAGAGAGCTATGGACAAGGCCTCCTGTTTCACGTGGCAGTCCCTCCCACCAATGGCAGGCTGGTGGTGGTCCTGGCAGAAGGGAAAGAAAAGGAACTGAGCCAATATGACCATTTCACCTGGGGGGAGATGAAGGAGCAGCGCATCTTCTTTGTGCATGACGAAACGAAATCCAGGTGATTTGGTGTTTCTTTAAGTCTTCTGTAGCAGAGAACATGAGGAGAATGTCAGAAAGTCCCTTCAAGGAATCTAATACCTTCAAACTGGGCTTAGTTCTTAGAGGTTTTCCTCCTGACACATCGCAATCAATTGATTGAAAACCGATTCCGGGAAATTACTGAAATCCTGGAAGCTGGGATGTGATTCCACACGATGGTTGTTTATATGTGTTATGCAGTTGCGCAGTCCCTTCAAAAATGGGCACTGTTTCAGAGTGGGAATTCAAAATCTTGAAACTCTTAATTTTCTTCATAAACGTATGACTTTGGACCTTCAAGAAGATACATAAAAAGAAGGCGCTGAAAAGGTGTGAGCCAGTGAGAGCCCCTTTGTGAAAACTAAATTTATGGGCAGATTTGAAGATGGCATAAGAGGACTATTCTTGCCTCTGAAGCCAAGAAGCTGTCATAGGCTGATACAGGTTGGTGTAGTGGTTGAGGTACTGGCCTAGAAACCAGGAGATTGGGAGTTCTAGTCCTGCCTTAGCCATGAAAACCAGTTGGGTGACTATGGGCCAACCACCAGGAGACTGTGAGTTCTAGTCCTGCCTTAGCCATGAAAACCAGTTGGGTAACTATGGGCCAACCACCAGGAGACTGGGAGTTCTAGTCCTGCCTTAGCTATGAAAACCAGTTGGGTAACCATGGGCCAACCACCAGGAGACTGGGAGTTCTAGTCCTGCCTTAGCTATGAAAACCAGTTGGGTGACTATGAGCCAACCACCAGGAGACTGTGAGTTCTAGTCCTGCCTTAGCCATGAAAACCAGTTGGGTGACTATGGGCCAACCACCGGGAGATGGTGACTTCCAATCCCACCTTAGGCATGAAAGGCAGCTGGGTGACTTTGAGTCAGTCACCAGGAGGTGGTGAGTTCCAGTCCTGCCTTAGGAATAAAAGGCAACTGGGTGACTTTGGGCCAACCACCAGGAGACTGGGAGTTCTAATCTTCCTTTAGGCATAAAAACCAGTTGGGTGACTTTGGCCCAGTCCTCTTTCAGCCCAGCCTACCTCACAGGGTTGTCATCGCAGGGAAAATAAGAGAGGAGAGCATTATTATGGTGCCTTGAATTATACAGTAATAAATAAAAATAGGCTCCATTTGGACAAGCTTGAAACCCTAGAAAAATGTAAACCTTTTGCTGTCCTGAATGAATGAAAATAGGTACCTATCTACATTGCAATAAATTACATCTATATCAGTATAATATCATATTGGGGTTTCCTCTAGGAATGGTCTGTTTTACTTGACGCTCAGCTATCAACAGTCTACATCTGAGCCAGTAATATTCACTGTTCGAGCCCTATCAACACAGGTAAAGTAGAGGTTGGGTTGATTAATATTTTTGAACAGGCTGGAATGGAAAATGTATATATACAGCATTTCTCTGCTTGCTTGTAAGATTCCAGTCATGGTGGGAGAGAATAATATGGATTTTTTTTTTTACTTGTTTGATTGATGTCCCATATTGGCATGCATTTAAAGCAAAAAATGAAAAAAGTAAAATTACAGTTTTGCAGACTTACATATGAACCTCAGCATCAGTCTAGGTCTTAAAACTGTTCATCACTTACAGGTAACCCCAATGTACAACTACAGTTGGGGCTGGAGAATTCATCGTTAAGCAGTACAGTCATTAAGCAAGACATCATGTGACCGTGATTTGTGACCTTCCCTGTTGGCTTCTCCTTTGACTTAGCTTGTCAGAAGCTGTCTGAGAAGGTCTCAAATGATGATCACATGACTGTAGGATGCTGCGACCATTGTAAATGTGCAACAAATGCCTAAATTGTGATCACATGACTACAGGGATGCTGCAACAGTTATAAGTGCAGGGATTAACCATAAGTCACTTTTTTCGGTGCCGTCATAACTTTGGTTGCTAAATGAATGATTATAAATCCAGGACTACCTGTAATTAATTCTAACTCTGGAGTAATCTTTCTAGACATTTGTTGTTGTCTTCATCCATTCCATCCTTTTTCCCTGCTTGCCGTAGATACTTGATAAATGTTTTGAATGTGACCCAAGGCAAGATTAGAATAAAAACAGGAGGACTGAATAATTCTTCTCCCCTGCTTTCCATCCCAGGTTTATCATCTTATAAAACTCTCATGCCCTCTACCAAGGATATCATCTATTCCCAGATAGTCAAGAATTTGACTATCAAATATCAGCATTATCTATCTTGATTGTCTTAATGTCAGAAAACACGTCTATGGTCCTCGAGAGATGAAACATAATCCGCAACAGAACACGTGGTCTGCATCTCAAACTGAAATTTTCTGGCTGAACAAATAGATTGGGATTAAGCTCTCAATCAGCTTTGTTGGCTGAAAAACATAACTGAAGTTTCCAGCAATCCGATAAAACATGCAGCCGATTCAAAAGACCACAGTAAACACTCCTAAAATCAGAATGATAAACTGTACAAAATAGTAGAGTAGTAATAATAATCATAGTGGGAGAAAATAAATAACACAAGTAAAATGCAGAACGAACAGCGGAGTGTAACAGTTGAATTGAAATTTTTAAAAATGGTAGCAATTAGCCTTTTCAGGGCTTCTGGAATGTGAAGAGGATGGTGCAAATCTCAATTTTTGGAGAAATTAAGGCTGTGAAAAACAGGGTCTCCTGACTTCTGTGTCTCCTGAGCTCTGTTCTCCCATATCATAAAAATGGGGTTGATCCAAAACCTTCTCCAGGAAAGAATGTACCAGTTAGGCCAATTCAGGTAGATGAAGGAAGTCCTACAGGTATCTGGGTGCCAAGTCATAAAGAGCTTTCTAATCAAAACCAACACATCAAATCCCACCTGGAATTAGCTGCAATCTTAGCAATCAACGTGAAGCCCTGAGCACAGGTGTAATGTGCTCTTGGCAGCTGTTATCTAGCAATAATTAGGCTACAGTGGTTTGCACCACTTGCACTCCCTGGATAATCTTCAGGGGCAGCTCCTATAGAGCACATTGCACCGCACCTCTGGTTAGGAGTGTTGAGGACATGAACTGCTTTTCTTCTTTCTGAAGCTACAGGTGGCAGGGTTTGTGCATCCTACTAAGCCATAAACCATAGCTTACAAAGTGCAGTGTAAAGTTCACCATGCCAATATGCTGTTATTCAGTGTGATATGTGAAAATAAACTAAAACCAAACCAACATGCTGTTCTTATTTAGTATGATATGTGAAGCTTGTTTAATCCAGGGGTGTCATCAAATTAGGTAATGTGTCCCTGAGTAGAAAAAGACCAGGGAATAGGTAAAGACCTGGAAGACCCAACAGTGGAAGATCAGGAACCAAGACCAGGATGCTCAGGCTTGATTCCCCAAAGTGTGTACTTGGGTAACACCACACCTCTTCTTGTTTGGCTGTGGTGGAGGAGATAGCATCTTGCCTCATGCTTAGTCCCTGAAACTTCATTGGGCTGGCATTGCCCAATGCCTCTGCTGCTTTGGCTTCTAAACTCGCCATGACCCCCTGAAGGCCAAGCAGAGAGCTAAGCTAGCCCAGGTTCATTTTAAACAACAGAAGTGACAACCACTTCTTGTGAGCCAATAGAAGTAACAACCGGTTCTTGTGAGCCAAACCAGTTCATCTAGACTTCATCTTTAGATTAATCTGGATACATTCATCTTCCTGGGTTTGGATGCCTTATAGGGGAACTTTTATCTCCCCAATGTTAACTTGATCACCATTTCCCAAAATCTGCCCAAATATTGTCTGAAGACTCTGGAAAGTTCATAAAGACGCAGTATGAACTGATGATTCTCAGTGTTCATCTGAAGAAGCTGATCCATTATTTTTGAAAAGCTACGGGAAGAAACACGTATTCATTTCGATGAATCAGGTCATTTACTAGCTCTTGGATTTCAACACATATCATGCCTCAAGCCCTCTTAGTTTTTTTTAAAGTCAGATTTAACAGAAGCTAGAACAATGTTCAAACTGGAACACTGCCACTTGCTGGTGACACATCGTTTGAAGGGTTCATTCCAACTTGTTGTGGACTTCTGTCAGTGGGGGAAGCTGAAAAATACCACTCCCCACCGATGTAAATCTGGCCATCATAACAGGCAGAGAAGCACATCTTATCCCTGCAGACACGGACTGCTTTTCTTTCTAAATTTCATCTTGGTGGGGTTCAACAAGCAATTAGAGTTCACTGCTTGCGAGCTAATTCAACTTACCTAATGTGATTGGGGGGGAAAGGAACCAACAACAATGTGTGCAAAAGGTCCCTTTTCAATACCTTCTGTCATTTCTAAACCCAGATGGACCACTGTTGGCTCAGCCTGGTCTGCAGGACATTGGCTAATTTTCTTCTGACAAAAATCTGTTCTCCCATCTTCATCTTTTTCAAGAACTGTTAGGAGCACTTTACTGATCTGAGGACTGGCAGACTTTTCTCTCACCACGGCGCTTGCCAGATACGTCAGCCTGAGAACCAAGAGAGCTGGATGGTACTCTATCTGGGGAAAAAAAAAACAGGCTGGGGAAGCAAAGTCATCTTCTGCGGAAGGCTTGTAATGACATAAAGCTTGCAATGTTTATTGGAAACACTCATCATGAAATCAGTTCCTCCCTTTCAAACTTGCATTTCTGCTGCTTCGTTGAAGTGCAGCAGGTCCGCTCTATTTTTGGTTTCATTCCTGGGGTTCCTTGTGGCACCTTTTTGTGCCCAAACGGACATTGCAAAACATTTTAAGGTAGATGCTTCCTGATCCTAAATCACGCTCTTCTGAGGGTGTTAGAAGTGTGCCAACCTATAAATAGATGGTATATGGAGCAAAGCAAAGGACGGAGAACATTTTGACGAAGTTATAAAAATGTTGGGATGTTTTTTGGTGAGGTCACGGCGAAGAGTGGCTGCTAGGTTGGAACGAGATGCTTTGGAGTGACAGCATTTCAGCTTTGAAGCATTTCATGCACAGATGTTCTCCATTCTGCCATCTCAGTCTTTGTAGCTCAGGCTGTTGGGTGGGTGAAATAAGTCTTGTTGTCCATCTCTCAGTCACCCCCCTCTCTCTCGACAGACCTGCTTTACGATTTGAAAGAGCCCCCTCTCTGAAAACCTCCTGTGTCTGTAGGAATGCGTGCCAACCGCAGGTGCACATATAAATGTTCCAGTTTGCCAGACGGAGGAAGTAATATCTGTACAACTGTGATGTGACATTTCATATGACTAATGTTTCACTGCTGTAGCATGTGCAGACTTGAAAAACATTCCTGAACGAGACAACAGCAAATCACTCCTGTACTGTTTACAAGAAAATTACATGGTTCAAGAAAATTGCGTGGTTGTGTCTGAGTAGTCACCAGCAGGAGAACTCGACACAAAATACCATTAAAAAAACATTTTAAAGCAGAGAATATACATTGTACTACAGGTAGTCCTTGATTTGTGACTGGAATGGAGCCCAGAATATCTGTTGTATATCATAATGGTTGTAAATTGAGGCACTCGTGTGCCTGATCCAATTTTACAACTTGCTTTCTGGCAGTCATTAAATGAACATGGTGGTTGTTAAGCAAACCCCTGGATGTTTTTTGTGGGAATCTGGTTTCCAGCAAAAAATGTAAATTGTGGTCATGTGACATTGGGTACTGCAAATGTCCATAAATGTGAGTTGGTTGCTGAGTACCCAAAATGCAATTTCGACGGGGGAGGGAGCCATCAGAACTTTGAATCCAGGTCTTAAGTACCTTTCTGGGGATCCATTGTAACTTCAAACAGTTGTGAAGCGACTAGTCATAAGTTGAAGACTACCTCTACCAGCAACTCAGGAATTTATTTTTTTATTATTCTATTTCAGCCTCCTTACGTCCTCAGGAATGAAGTCTTCTTTGTTAGCAAAGGGGATGCAAGAACCATCACCAACTCCTTACTTGATATCCAAGATAGGGATAATCCTCAAGATGTGACGGTAACCATTTTAGATCCTCCAAAGCATGGGCAATTAGTCAAACTTTCAGGAAGTGGCCCGTTGACTCTGCCTGCATTGAGCCTTGATGAACTTTCAGGAGGAGTCTTGCATTACATTCATGATGGATCTAACAGTTTGGAAGACACGGCAGTTCTGC